>QVQW01000084.1:0-112517 GCA_003635345.1 Coniochaeta pulveracea | reverse complement strand
CGTAGTGTTTGCTTCCTGTCAGCACCAAAGATGCGCCAAAGGGTTTTAGTAATGTCTCCTGCTGAACGTGCCGTACCATCCGTGATCGACCGTTTCCCAGCAACTGGGCGCTACAGTTAGGAGAGACGAATGGGTGCAAGATCAGTTCCCAAGTCAGCTCTGTGCTGATAGTTGCCGGAATAATAGTCGTGTGTCGAACCACCAGACCCTGCGTACCTGGGTCGCTTCGCTTCTCTCGCATTTCTCTCCTCCTGCTCGTTCTGAAAGGACTCCTGCTGTCGAAGTTTCTCTTGACGTATCTTGATAGCTTCCGTACCGTCATCTGGGGAGCATACCATTTTAAACCAGGGATGTTGCAAAGCCTCTTTGGCCGTGATACGTCGGGCCGGGTCATATACGAATATCTTCTTCAGAAGGTCCCTAAACTTCTCGTAATACTCGCCGTGTCCGACAACAATGTCCTGTGGGCCGTCAGCAATTGTTTTCGATGGTTAATTACGCAGACAAGCAACATACATCGAGTCTCTTCATACACTTGACAAACTTCCGTGAGGCCCTGCTCGTGTCAGATTGGGGATAGTCGAGCTTTAAACGCTTGAAGTATCTGCGTGATTTGTTAGGTACTGCTGTGAGCCAGTGAGATATTCGATGACAGGGTGAACATACTTTGACGCAGCATTCCCGCCATTTGACCTCATGCGGTTGACTTGCTGTACAAGATGAGAGTCGATTCTCTGATTCACAACTGCTTCCATCATGGCAAGGTGTTCCAGATTGTCATGAGTCTGAAAAAGTGCGTCGCCCGTGAACAATTCCACCAGGATGCAGCCGATGCTCCAAATGTCGCAAGGATAAGACCAGCCGAGACCAAGGATGATCTCCGGGGCACGGTAATGTCGTGTCGATACCACCGAGGAGTGGTACTCGTCTTGGAAGGTAGCCGAGCCGAAATCGATGAGCCTGATCTCCGTGTCCAGCAGGACGCGTCTAGTGCTCGATGAGCGTTGGGTTGTGGTCGAGGCCGATGGAATCGATCGGTTGTAGGTGAAAGTTTGATATTGACTGCTGCATAGCAGGATGTTCTCCGGCTTCAGGTCGGTGTGAATAAGATTGAGATCATGAAGAACTATGGCCTTGTCAGCAACGCTCAAGAACACATCCCCAGTGTGCCTTCGAGGAAGTCACCTACAGGCTACACTGGTGAACAACTGACGAGCAAAGCTCTGAATATGACTGTTGGGAAAGGGGACAAAATTGTTGCCCTTGAGGAAGTCGAAGACGCTCTGGCCCAGGAGGTCCATGACTATACAGATGTGACCTCGGTAATCGAAGCATTCTCTGAAATGAATGCAACGGTTTCTGTTGGTGGCGTCGTTGGCCTTCAATGTCGCCAGCACGCGAAGTTCTATCCGGCTGGCATCTCGGTACTTTTGGACCGAACGAATGACCTTGATCGCAACGTAGTGACCCCGTCGCTTGCGATCTTCAGCTTGAACCACTTTGCCAAAGGTGCCTTGTCCGAGCAGCTTTATGATCTTGTCTGTAGATGGAGAAGTGTTAGAAAGTTCAGATACAGTAGGTAAAACCCAAGTGCGCCATAGCTTACATTGCTCGGTGAGGTCGCTTCCAGGTGCCACAACATAGTGGCCATCCTCATCGTCATAATCCGTGGCCTTAGCATAAGTATGATCCGGGATGACCTTCACGGGCACGTCTGCAACCTTCTTCACCGGCTTGGAAGGAGGCTGGTAGCAGAGACACGCATCACCCAGTTCTTCTTGTCGCCTTCGCGTCTCTTGGGCGACTTGCTGTCGAGTGGTCCGTTTCCTCTTCTGGCCACCACTATGTTCATTCTCATCGTAGTAGGTCTGCGCCACGCTGGCAGGGGCAGGTATGCTTTCTAAGGATGTGGCAGCAGTATTGTGCGCGGCTGATGTTGTCCTCTCGCTTGATATGGTCGAGTTGCTCGTCGACAGATTGTCTAGACGTTCGTGTGGGACATGCGAACCGGCATATATGTTGTGGTAGACGGGGTCGTAATTGGCAGGCTCATTGTTTCTCCTCTGCTTCTTCGCGACGGGGGGCAGAACATGATCCGAGGTGCATTCTAGGTAGTCTTGCAAGCCTGGACCGGGCCTCGGGGGGTGACTGGGAACGGGAAGAGGCAGCCTTCGGGAGTTGGAGTTGAGGGTCTGATGGCTGGCGGTGCGCTGAGGAAGTGTTTCTCCCTCCGGAGAATCGTCGATTACGATGATCTCCTCGGGCAGGCCGTTCCGATAGAATTCCCGCCAGTCGGGCTCTTTCGCCCGACGCCTCTTTCGTGAGGGCTGAGAAGATGTATCACCCGGAGCTGTCGGTGTGTGTGAATGCACTGGTGGCATATCTGCGTAGCTTAATTGCGACCGGGACTGAATCGAGTCTTCGTGGTACAATCCCCGACTGCTATAGGAAGCTCCGCTCTCTCCGTGGTATGTTTCCCGCGTATCATATGTACCAGAAGCCGCTCCACTTGGCGGTGTAGCTACCGCGGAGGAGAAGGAGTTGCTGGTATTCAAAGTGGTCGGGTAGGGCTGCCTGCTGGAAGATCGTTGGTTGAATTGGTATGTCCGCGGAAGACTGTCGTGGTGTCGATAGTCGTACGGATGATGACTGATCGTGCGAAAGTGTGCCAAAGTCGATGTCATTACTGGCGTCGCCATGATCGTGCCAGCAGGTTCCGAGTCGTTACTGTTCGAAACAAGCAGGGTATCTCGTCGGTTGCCGGAAGGAGGAGCGTCGTGTTCAAGACGAGAGACAGCGATGCTTCACCGGCTGGCTTTCGGCTGTCGTCAAGAATCACTCATCAGATCAAGCAGGTAGGTGTGTCAAGCTCGCATAATGGATCCCTTGCTGGTGAACCGGAACCGTCAGCCACAGGAAGGCGAGGCTAGGCTCGAAGACAGTAGTCTCTGGTGTACACAAGCAATCGAACGGTATCGTTCCAAATGCGTTTGCGAGATCGCCGAGTCGAATGTGACGCCGAGTCTGCAGATTGACGATGATTTCGGTGAACGTGTATAAGAGGGGAAAACCTTGTAAATGTAAATCAGAGAGTGGTGAGGGATGTGGTTGATTTGGCGTTCAGTGGTTCGGGTGTTCAGTACCACCGCTTAGAGGGCGGGCTAGTTGAAGGTGCAAAGTGGCAGTACAAGTAAGCCTGTAGCAGTAAGGTACCTCTGGGTTACCTGACCGAACTCGTGGTGTGGGTTGCTCTTTCCGCGTCGATTCTTTGGGTATCTCGCAACCAATATACTTCCAAACGTTTCGAGGGCTTGAAGGAAGGAGGACAAGTATATTGCATTGGCACTGCAAGATCAGATCGTGGAGTTAGTCGGCGGTGCGTCGCCAAGGATGTAGGTGTGCAGATTGGAACTGTCAGAAAGTGTGAATCCGCCGGACAGAGGGCACAGTGTGGGGGATAACACGCGATGAATGACCGACCACCAAAACCTCTACGGCTAGCCATACGGTATCTGTAGCACGCTGAAGCCCGGCTTGAAACGGGCAATACGGGGGCGTCTCTTGCTAGGAAGGGCACAGTGCGGTAGACCAACTCACTGCAGATTGCAGGTACAATTCAGTTGAGGTATCAGCATGTTTTCCCCCTCTTTTGAGGCGGGATTTGGGCTTCCAGGTTCCCGTTGCTGTGGGACCCTCGCCAGGTTAAAACAGCCCCAAACGAGCTCGTTTGAAACGGCATGTCCTTGAGGTCTTTGACGTCCGGCCTTTGATCTCGACTGCGGCCATTCTCAGGGTTAAGCCACTGCTGGTTGAGACAACTTTGCTGTTAAAATGCATGTGTTTGGCCCTCACTCACGATGCGTTGATGAATCGTACTGCCTACTGGACCTAGAGGTACCTACATCTAGACTAGGCTTTGCCCCCCTTCACACTCCGTCGCAACCTGACCTGGAGCAAGGTGTGTTACAGTTCAACCCGACATCCTTCCGTGCCTTAACTTTGAGCGAAACTCCCTTGGCTGTTCCATTTACCTGTACTGGTGATGACATGGTTGCTATACCTATAACAACACGTGGATTGCCCAGGTAAATGGAAAGGAGGGTTTTGGTGTTGCCTTGGGTGTTTAAACGGAAGCATCCCACCCAGCACCTTCGTTACAGGTAGGTGATTTACAGAAGCGTCGTCAGCACATTGCCACTGCCGAGTGGTTGATTGGACATCCACCAGCCCCTACCGTACCGACCAGGGAACTTAGTCATCCCCCGGCCTGAAGCCATTGAACCAATTTTGAACAGTTTCTGCAATAATACAGAACGTACAACCTCGGAACTCCGTGCATGTTGCTTTTCAATGTTGTCTCGACTACCTACACGTGTAGTATGGTCTGTCAAAGGGTCCTTTGAACGCTAATCTAGAGCTACGCTAGTCGGGCAGCCGGAAGGCAATTCGGCAACACTCGAACCAGCCTCAATCCGCCAGTACCTGCCAGCCCTCTCGGTGATTGCAAGTGTGCGAGGAGGCTTAAGGAGTATTGCCAGTGCGCTGCTTTGTTCCGGCTGCGTCACCAGGTACTTCATCCATTGGGGGTTTCTGTCACTAAGGTACCTTGAGTAGCTCAGAAGAGGCTCCCTATTCCTTCCTTAACTACTTATAAGTCTTGAGTAATTTGTTCAATTAATCTCCGTCTCTATTTCTATCTCTCCTTTTCTATAATCAAGCTCTCGGCTTTAAACGAAGCGAGCACGGTTTAAAAGCTCTAACTTATGATGTAGCTCTAGATCTACCTCTGGGACTGGATCTACCTCTGGGACTGGATCTGCCTCTGGGCTGGATCTGCCTCTGGGCTGGATCTGGCTCTAGATCTGGCTTAGGATCTGGCTTAGGATCTGGCTCAAGACCTTAGTACCACCTAAAACCACTTTGATTACACGTAGTAGCTTTGGTTATTAAGTATAAGGCTAATCATACCTAGGCGCATACCTCAGCTGTGCTGCTAGGGACACGTTTTGTATCCTACTGTACATACCGGTACATCTAAGGGGGTCCATCAAACTAGGTATTTCGGTATGCGTCGTTGACCGTGCTGGCTATCTTACCTTCTCCTTTCGAACGACTCTCCGCCTTGAAATCTGGAATGACGTGCACGTTTTCGAGTAACGTACCTGTTACCAAGTCATCAAGTCTTCGGTCAATGTTGATTTTGACAATATCCGTGGTCACCCTGGGTCGCAGCAGATTTCCGGTTAGAAGTCCTCTGTCTTGGACCAGGTACTATTGTTCCCTTTTCACCACCAGCTAGAGTAGCCGGTCGCCATGGATTTTGACATGCGGTATCAAATCTATGTACAGCATCCATCATCAACCTAATCAAGTTGAAGGCAGTAGTTCCAACGCAGTGATTTACTTACGCCGTGATGCTTCTTCAGGCGCCGTTGGGGTATGTTCTGCGAGGCAAGGCAGCATGCTCTTTCGAACCATGAAAAGCTTACCAATATTTTGCTTAGCCCGTAACAATGGCCTCATATCCCCCGGTTGAAAACGACCAATCCGTTCTCCCCTCCAAGTCCATGGAACTCCTCTTCCAGACTGTCGGCCTTAACCTTCTGCCGCTGCGGGAAGGCCGCCAGAGCGAGCGGCAGCACGACATAACTCGTGACCAAGATCAGCCCCAGGTTGACAGGCGTGGTATATCTTGGATTCCTCTTCAGCCACTCCGTTTTCTGCAATCTCACCAATGCCAACGCCGGCACCACCATGATCGGACTGCTGTTCAGCACACGACTTAACGCCGTCTCTCCTACCGCCAGGGTGGCAGCCTTCTTACTCATGCCTAGTGGAGGGACGTCACTCTCCGCCTTCCCCTCCTTCGCCAGCTTCACCTTGTCCAATTCCGAGAGTACGGGATAGACGGGAATGCCGGTCCGCATCTCCTCTCCGCGCATGAGGAAGACGTTTAGAAACCCGGCGGAGGCGACGGCCGCAAAGGGAACCAGTCGACCGAGAATCAGCTTCGTGGAGGGGGAGACGGAGCGGAGTCGGGGCACGATGGAGTTGAGACCCACGGCTACGGAACAGGAGGCGCCCACGGCCAGTATGTAGGATTGCGCTAGTTTGGTGTAGGAGAGCGGTGTGGATTTGTTGGCGTTGGAGTAGTTAACTGCTACGTTGAGGGATTGATTCACGACTTGCCAGGCTATCGTGCCTGCTGTCTAGGTGAGGGTCAGTAGGTGGCTCTACCAGAGATGGAGAAAGACGGTGACGCACTCCGAGACCTGGTGTTAACATGCCCGCCGTTACGACCAAGTTGGACAAGACAAAGCAGGACATGCGGAAGGGAAGGAGGATTGGCTCGCCCGTATCTGTGACATGCGCCGTTCCGGTTAGGTACATGACCGCCCTCGTTGTCGTGGCTCTTCACATTGTCCTCAGGTAAACGAACCAGGGTGTATTGTCGAGTCGACGATCTTCTTCGCCTTCCAGATCTCTGGGGTCATCTCTTTCACCTGACCCGTCTTGTAGGCGATAATTGCTTGCTTAGCCTGTTCGAGTCCTGTGCGACCAGCGAGGAGGGTACTGGAGCCGTTACTGTCAGCCGGTGCTGTTCCGGCACGTACATAAAATAGCTGAAAGAGCTGAGCGATAGGAGACTCACCTCGGGTCTGTAATGCTAGCGGTATGTCTAACACGTCCCCAGTACGTGTTGAGATCAAACCGCGACTCGGGAAGCTCCCGATTGCCTGGTAATGAAGCCGACATGCTGTGTGTATTTGCTTCCCGTTGACCCTGTGGTATTGGCAAGAGAGGTGGTCGCAGCGACAGATGGGTTTCGAAGTGATGGGAGATTGGCACGTCAAAATAGCCCTCGAAGTCCAAAGAAAGGTATGAACCACTGCGACGCGACCTCTAGTCGCCGTGAGTCAACGAGAATCACTTGGTCCCTAAAACCTTGGGCGGTGTAGCTATGTTGACTCGCGCAGGGTCTCGATCGTGGACATGCCTAGGTAGGTTCTTTTGATAAGAGATAATGACCCCGGTTTCGGGCTGGTAATGGGTTGATAACAGCCGCGACAAGCCGCTGTTTGGCGCACAGCAGTCCCTAACCCTACAGAAAGCATAGGTATCCGGTAGCTAGTAAACATTCTTGGCAGCTATGACATCAAGCCAGGCATGTCACGCATGTGGCCATATCTTGGTTTCGTTGCCAAAACACAAAGGTACGGCAGAATCGGGAGCTTGCCTTGCACTTCCAGCTTTGAGTTCAACATATCCTTCTTAGATATCCCAAACTTGCGGCCTATGTCTCCCCCGGCTGTATAATTCTCATATACACTACTTCGACATGTCATGTTAGACATTCGCCATCCCTGACATTCGAAAACTCGGCCTATAATCATAATAACATTCAGGCCGCGGATTACTGACCATTCGCCGACCATGGCTCTTACATCGTATCTTCCGTTCTCCTCCACCACCACACCCTTGCAGGCAACCACGTATCTGCTTGGTGTCTCGCTCTTCTCCATCTCTTTCCTGGTCTTCCTCAACTCCATCTTACCCTTCGTTATCACCGATCTCCTGGGTATCGAGAAGGGCGTAGGGGATATCGTGGGCACCCTAGGCTTCGTGGACGAGATAGTCGCACTGATAGCCTGTCCGATATGGGGTCTCGTATCCGACCGCCTCGGCGTCCGCACGGTAGCGGTGATCGGCTACTCAATTATTGGACTGGCCCTGTTTTTGTTCGTCCAGGCACATAATGCCTACCCTCAGTTGCTTCTGGCCAGGATTTTGTTTGCGGTGGGAGCCACAGCTGCGTATGTTGCCACCTTGTCCACTTGCCCTAACAACAATGGACAGAGGCTAACAAGTGAACAGGACGACCATGGTAACAGCCATCCTCCCTTCTCTGACCGACGAATCCTCCCCTCCTATCCCTTCGGCAGCAGCACCTAAGCCGCCCGCCCAGAACCGCCACAGTGTTCTATCCACCTCATCGGAGGCAACAATCACCCCTGAGCGCTATCGTAGTCAATCTAACGACTCGTTCCATTCATCTTCTTCCCGTCGTGAAGAGGTGCGCGAAGCTGTAGCGGAAGACAACAACAAGCCAACCACACTAGCAGGTTATGTCGGCCTCTTCACCGGTTGTGGTGCCCTGGTTGCCCTGTCTCTTTTCCTACCGCTACCTGCTCGATTCGGAGGCTTGAAGGACGTCACCAGGGCTGAAGCAGTGAAGTACAGCTTCTACGTCGTTGGCGCATTCGCTCTTGCTGTTGCCGTCTTTGTTGGCATCGGTCTTCAAAACCTACGAGGAGAAGAAGGCAAGGGTTGGAGAATGCTCCTCGGTCTTCGAAAGACCAATCCAGATGGAACTGGTGCGGTGAACGATGAAGTACCCAAGAAGAACGTGGTGCCTTATTGGCATCTCCTCCGGGAGTCTGTGGTTCTAGGCTTCATCGATTCAGAGATTGCGATCGGATATTTAGGTGGTTTTGTGGCGAGAGCGAGTACAGTGGCGTTATCCCTGTTCATCCCGCTCTTCGTGAGCTCCTTCTTCATCCGCGAAGGCCTGTGTGAAGGGGATCCATCAGAAGTGCTGTCGAAGGAGTGCAAAGCGGCGTATAACCTTGCCGCTGCCCTGACTGGTGTCGCACAGTTGATCGGACTCATTTGCGCGCCACTATTTGGCTATCTTTCCAGCCGAACGGGCAGCTCAAGCATCCCGCTCATCATCGCTACGACCTTTGGTATTGCGGGTTATATCGCCTTCCCGAAGCTCCAGAGCCCGGAGTACAAGGACAAGGATGGCCGAGGTGGAAGTCCAGTTGTCTTCTTGCTGGCTGCTCTGATAGGTATTAGCCAGATCGGAGCCATAGTTTGCAGTCTTGGATCGCTGGGACGGGGCGTGTTGAAGGTAGATATCGTCAACGTGCTCGTCAACCACGCTGGAGAGGAAGAGGGCCTGGTCATTGAGCGGCCCGACCGAGGTCACGAGACGGCTCCCCTCCTCGAGAGGCCAGATGTGGTGCCTGAGGATACGGTCTCTAGGGTACGGCTTAAGGGGTCTGTTGCTGGTGTGTATTCTTGGTGTGGAGGAGCTGCCATCTTGTTGTTGACCAAGCTGGGTGGTTATCTATTCGACAGTTGGACTACGGGGGCACCGTTCTATCTGATGGCCATCTTCAACGGGCTGTTGCTGGTTGCTGTCCTGGCTATCGATCTTGCAAAGGCTGTTAAAAGCAGGTCGTCCTAGGGTACGTACTGGAGGATTCAAGGGGCAATGTTGGGATAATGACTCATGAAAACGTATCGAACGATCTACTTCCTTGAAATTTCGAACCTTGAATATCTATAATACCTATCTATATATTGGGTGCATGTGTCTGTGTATGTCTGTGTATGTCTGTGTATGTCTGTGTATATCTGTGTATATCTGTGTATATCTGTGTATATCTGTGTATATCTGTGTATATCTGTGTATGTCTGTGTATATCTGTGTATGTCTGTGTATGTCTGTGTATGTCTGTGTATGTCTGTGTATATCTGTGTATATCCATGTAATGTCTGTGTGTACGTGCCGTGTATATGTGGTTGTTTGAGTGCGTCTGCACAAACCATTTTGCGGAGTACGTGCGTGGCCCAAACCTGCAAACAAGAAACGGAAAACAGTATTAGAGTCTTGTAATTCTGTTAAGAACTTGACCACGTCGTACAATTTTAACCTAGTAGGGGCCAGATTTGACCTGTAGAAGTACGCTTGTTGCATCTGGGGGTACGTTGCACGGCTCCGTCAATGTCTAGACTTAGACTGCTAATAGCTCGCTATTGCCGTCTTCATACGATATACTTGCCCTCCTAACGCCACTCGTTTTACCCCAAAAAATATGTATTCTTTGGCCCAATCCACAAATTACCTGATCAACATAACCAGTCCCTCCGGCAAGAGTTAGAGATAAGCCCTCCCTTCGCCAGGGAACAGCTCCATGCAGCGCCACTTAGTGTACCCCCGACAGCCCTTGTAGATAACGTCCTTGGCCTTGTGAGCAGCATTGGGTATGAAGTCACGCTTTCTGCTCTTCTTTGCAAGGGCGACCTTGCTCGGATGGGAAGATGTTGGGGCCGCGGAGGACGTATCCCGCAGTGTTTGCGGCTTAGACCTGAAGCCGAAGAACAAACGCCTGCCCTGTGTCGTCGTTGCAGCTGTACTGGAACTCGGCTTCTGGTCTTGTTGCTCGTAGGATTGAGGGGGTTCAAATAGTATAAAACCTGGATTCCTACAAGACTTGCCACAGACACGCCGGCCACATATCGCGGGTTTACATTGCCTATGGAGAGCCTTGATATTAGTCACCTTGGTTGCAATCGTGAAGCAATGCAAAAAATGAGAGAGAATCAATAACGTGTATGATGGAACAGAAGAACAAGAGACTGGGAATACATTACGTCAAAGAGCACAGCAGCCGTGGCGGCCATCAAACTGTGGGAAAGCAACTATAAACTCAAAACAACCAACTTACCTGACGTACTCCTGACTCTCATTAATATCCCTCCATGCGCCCCCCGAGGTGGGGATTGAGCACTCATCATCTTTGATCCAACCGGCCACGAACATTCGAGTCTCTTGGCAATTCAACCACTCCTCCGCCTTGACCTTTGCTTTCTCCTTGTCACCACCGTTGCTCCCCAGTGTCATATTGTAGATCCTACCCGCGCGTGTCTGCACAATCCGAAGTCTCTCTGCCTTTCGCTCAGCATTGCGCTGGCTCAGTTTTGCGCCATGGAGCTTTTTGTTGACGGAGAGGAGAGAGCGGTCCGTTTCTGACGTGGGCGGGAGGACGTGTGTTTCCTCGTCGGGCACGGAGCTGATGGATATGCTTGGCACGGTGCCGGTCGAGAGATGGCCGAGGAAGAAGCGTACAGCCTTTTTGCACACAGGTTTGGTATGTTCGCCGAGGCCTGATGACTTCTCGGTACGACGGAGGTGGTGGTAAGAAGGAGTGCTGGAGGCTTGGGTAATGGCGGAGCGTCTCTGTCGGATGACCTCCAGTTCGTCCACATGGTTGAGAAAGCTGGTAGGGCTGTCTTCAGTGTAGTGAGCGAGTATGTCGCGAGTGACTGCCCGCGGAAGACTGGGGAACCGGGATGGGGTGATGGTGGCAGGCTGGTTAACTTTGTTGTCCCGGTCGTCGCCCCCCCCTGCTTTTGGTCCCGATTCGAGGTTCGGCTCTAGCTCGGACTTGCCGCCGGATGACAGCGCCTTGTCACGGGCCCGTTGACAGCGAGATGGGTGTGTCGATGAAGCAAATATTGATGACTTTCTGCTAGAGCGACCACGGCCGTTCAAGACACTTTCGAAGAGCTCGGTGGGGAAAGGCCGCGTGAGTATTTCCAGAGCTGTGGGTGGTCTAGATCCGGTAACAGCTTTGATGTTGGGGTCGTTAGTACTACGAATCGAGCGCTTCGTGCCACTCTGCCGCATGTTTTGTGATGAATGCTCCCGTGGTATTGAGGACGACTGGGGTGGAGATGGTGTATTGGCTTCAGACTCCGTCAAAGAGGCGTTGATCCGTGACGATTCCGACACAATGGAATCAAATGAGCCTGCTCTCCGGCGTCTTGCGGTCCGGGATGGGCCAAAAAGGCCTGTCAATACCACAGGCATCTTGAGTCGAGTCGTAGCGAACTTCTCTGGGCCTACGACGAGAGCTCCTTTGCTTTCGTCTCGACCTTCGGGAGCAACAATAAAACCTTCTTTGCCAAAATCACTCCGCGTTGCTGGGACCCCAGTGTGAGTGTTGACGCTGGAGATGTCAGAAATTTCAGTGAGTAGGGAAATATCGTTCGAGAGATGGCGAGAGGGGGGAGTGTTGGTAATGCTGGCTGTAGTCTTATAAGGATTCAGTCCTGTCTGTATATCTGGTATATCAGACGGTGATCCGATCGCGAGCTCCTCTAGTCTGACCTTTACGTTTGATCCCGCATATGTAGCTCTATGATACACGTTTTCTTCTCTTGTCTTTCGGCTTCGTGGCACTAACTTTGCTAGTGCATGTTTCAACTGAGTTTCTGCTTTCTCGGTCGGGGTGCTGTGCCCAGACTTGGTCTCATGGAGTGATAAACCCTGGGCTGCAGCATCCACCGCCAGTGGTGAAGCCATTTGACCTGTCTGCCTGCTTTCGTACCGGGCAGGGCTGCAGACTTGACAGCCAACTGTTTCTTGTTTCACCCGGCCGGGAGAGTGCAAGGTATTCTTACTGCCGTCCACGCGACACAGTGCACAATCGGAAGCCTCCAGAGGCGGCTCGTCACCAAGCCATACTGATGTAGAACTAGGTTCTATCTTGTTAGCGGGTCCCTCTCCTCTCATACTTTTTACTTGGAGGTTCGGATCCTGAAATATCGAGGAAAACGCTGGACACTGTCAAGGTAGTGAGTATAGTTACTGTTGACCAGAATGCTGACGACTTGGGTAATGAGAACAAGGCGAGGCGTGCCTGGCCGCTTCGCGACGACTCTTCTTATACATTCTCGAGCTATCTATCGCACCCCCAGGATGCAGAGTCATTAGCAAGACGACCACGGGGTTACCTGACAAAAGAGATGTCGCAACAAGCGATATAATGCACTTGTTCGGCTAACAAAGCCGTACAATGCTAACAGGGAGATGTTGTCGGAGGGCTTGAACAAAGAGGGTGTTGTTCGTACGGCAGAAAAGATCCAAAGTGGAATGGCAAAATTGGTTTCCTAGGAACCTACGAATAACATGTAGGACAAGTCAGCAACACGGACTCGAGCCGGGCGATAAATGATGGATCGACTGGGTTCGGCCATAGCCTTGGCGACGTCGATGACAAGTCTCCCACTGCAACCGGCGTCCCGAGCAGCCACGAAGCCATACACGAATTGTGCCTTTCATCAGCTCATACGACAATGACCCGGCGCATAGCTGTCATTCGTTCGTATATCACCCTTCGTTGAAGGACTCCTCTCAGGAACTGCGCATGTCACCGAAGATCAAGATCACGATGGGCGTTGAAATTTGGGTGAACGATTTTTTTGAACAGACGTAATAACCGTGTCTCTTGCTTTTAGGAGCCGAGTTAAGCCGTCCAGGGGTCGATATTTACCGCCGAATCACTTCGTCCCTCTCCAAGAGAGAACAGAGACACCTCAAACCGATCCTAAGCGCCTCCTATCCGCATATCTCATCCATCAATTTCATGGTAGGCCAGGGATCAATATGCACATCCAAATCAAACCTTTTCGTTTGCGATATGAGGGGGTTGTTGTTGTATGGCATGGTGCCATTTATTTGCCGCCAAGGCTGGGGAAGGCAGACTGGTCGTTGGGGTTGACAGGAGCAGCGCCGCTGTCACCACCACGGCGGGGGGCACCACCACGGGGAGCACCACCGCGGGGACCGCCCCGTCCACGGGCCTCACCACGGCCGCGACCGGAAGACTCGCCACCGCGTCCGCCACGACCACCGCGACCACCACGGCCGCCACGGCCACCCTCCTGGGGAGCCTCAATGAAGCGGTTCTCAAGCTCGACGACCTGCTTCTGCTTGCGCTCACGCTCGCGCTTGGCCTTGCCACCGGAGCCGGCGAAGTAATCCTCGGTCTTCTTGACGAGTTCCTTGGCCTGGTCCCACTTCTTGTCGAGAGTAGAGCCCTCGTTGGCCTTGCGGACCTTCAGGGCATCGGCAGCAAGAGCGGCCTTCTTCTCGGCCTGCTGGACAAGGTAGTCGGCGTACGAGATGGACTTATCCTCCTCCTCGGGCTCAGCAGCAGGGGCGGCGGCGTCAGCCTCAGCATCCTTGGCATCAGCCTTGGCGATGGACTCGGCGGCCTGCTCGTCCTTGAGCTCGGCCTCACCCTCGTTGCTACCCCAAGCCTGAGCAGCAGTCTTGTCGGAACCACCGCTAGAAGAATGGTTAATGTCCGACGCGAAATGGTTTGGTGATGGCGAGGATATCTTACTGGGGGGTGGACTTGCTGTGGCGCTCGTCCTGAGTGCGTGGGTTGCGGGCACCACGGCCTGTCGAGCGAGGTGTTAGTCCTGCACTGGTGCACATGATCCGAAAGTCATGAGCTTGTCGTTGAAGCTACTTACCACCACGGACACGGGCCTGGGCACCACCACGGGGGTGAGCGGCGTTCAGCTCGGCATCACCCGCACCCTTATTGCGGGTAGCACGAACATCACGGTCGCGGAAAGCTGTTATCAAGAGAAAGTTGCGATTAGCACGTCTGGCAAGCAAGCACACAACCGATGTCATGGGCGGTCTCAGAGAGCCTGTACTTACAACCATCGTTGCCGGTGACCTTGCGGGCAGGGGCAAGGCCCTCAGAGGTGCGCTTCACGGTGTGAGTTTGCGTCTTCTCGACGATTCTGGGCGGCTGCTTGGGAGTGTCGTCCTCATCTTCAATCGTGTTGCCTGTCGAAAAATAGAGCGAGTCAGCAACCAATTGGTTCTTGTCTGATCCTCCTTCGACGTCATAGCTGGACGGCAGTCATGGGTGTCCACTTTGTCAAAGAAGAGCAGGTTAGGTAGGAGAGTCGTACCGAGCAAGTCGTACATGTTCTGCGAGGCGACATCGTTAGTGGTTGAAGCATTACACATCATAGCCGCGCGGTCAAGGGAGCATTGCTGTTACGGTGGTCGACTCCGACTGACCACGTCGGACGCAACCCACAAAGAGAGACAAGATGATTTCGAGGTGACCGGAAAGAGAAACCGAGAAAAACTGGGAATAGCCTCAAAAGGCAACCAGGAATTGGCGGCTTGACATACCTTAGTAACGACCGACATCTTGTCGTATAGTTTCGCCTTGCGTCAAGGCGGACCCGAATGGACAACAAATCTAGGTGGAGGGGAAGGACGAGGAGAACCGACAATCCGGACGGTCAAGATGGAGTGCAAGAGTAGAAAAATGAGGTTGAAGAAAAAAGTGGCCCTAGCTGAGCATAGCACCGCGCTTGTGTGTGTGTTGCTTTCGGTAGAATCTCTGGGTCTACTGGAGGCGTGTTACCTGTACCTACTCAACAAGCTAGATCGTCAATGCTATGACGGAGCTCAATTAGGCTGTTGTGAGCACGAGCTTGGTCACTAGAACCCACTAAAGCTCAGTTAATACAGGCTCCTGCCAGCACGTTCGCAGCGCTCAACGGCACGCAAGCCATTGCTCGTATTCGGACTTTACGCTGGAATGACGGCGGCCATACCACCCCCGCTCCCCAATTTAGCCCATTTTGCTGCAAATTCACTTTGGTGGTTGCCTGTTAGGGCTTACTTACTTGCTGGACACCGCAGGTAGGATGTACAAAGGCACGGTTCCACACCTGACGATGCTTTGAGAAGGAATGATGAGGTCACATAAGCATCAAGCACTTGGAGCATCCGATTGCGACTGCAACATGCAGTTTGGTCTGTAACTTTCATTGGGATAGGGTTCTGTGACCCAACGCATTGTGTGCGGCTCATCTCAAGAATTGAGGTGCTTGTGCAGGCCGCATCACCGTTATCAGATACATTCCTGAAGCTGGAAGCTTTGGGGTATGTAGTGCCTTCCGTATACAGGTAGATTATTTGTACGGTTCAGGCGACACTGATGGGTTTACTTCTTTGCCGGGAAGGCCGCGTCTTCCTCTGCAAGATCGATTACCTAAGTAAGGTAGGTACCTACCTCTCCTGTATGCACCATGCCCGCCAGTACTTCTAGTCCTTCCTGGCTATAACGAGCTAAAGCTCATTATGACTGGATGGTGATGTCAAAACATTACCAAAGTACTATGTTGCTACAGGACATGTGTTTCGTTTTCTGTCCGGTATATTATGTGCTTATTATAACAGTTTCAGGGCTTTAGCCTTTGCTCGTGGATCATTTCACCACACATGATGATCATTCATTCAGTAGCTATGTTTGGAGAGCGTATTGCTATTAGTGCTGGTAACTACATGTGATTTCCAGGCCACCATAGCCGGCAACAAGTGGACACAGAACAACGAGCCGGCATGTCGGCCAAAGGCAGCCTTCACCTGAGACATAATAGGTACATGGCAGGCACTAATCTAATACTCTTTTATTTGACCAGACGGAAGCCGTACCCACTACCATACAAATGGAGCCTTCCGCCAGGAGGTGTGCGCGACTATACACAGACAAAGGAAAAACTTACCGTTCTAATCGACCTCCATCTACTGGGCCTTTGAGGGGCTCATACCCGGGTACATAACCGCAGCCGTTCTGCGAAGCAAGCATCCGTCATTTCAATCAACAAGCAAATGCCCAGCGCTGGAATATACCACCAGGAGAGAAGAGCCCCTTTCAGCCTGTTGTGGTATATAACATCGTGAAAGAAGAAGAAGACATGCCCTATAACCCAATGCGAAGCCAAAAACAACTAGACATGTGCTTGCTTGAACGCTTCCATAAGCATTGGAATCCATGCCTACCGGGAATGGGAGGCCACACCAAGATAGATGCTCGTCGTCTTCCTCCGCTCTGAACGACAGTGTCGATACCGTTAAACAGTGCTGCTAACCAATGATGGTCTTGTAGTGAGCCGCAACGGGGCCGTACACCTTCCACGACCAGTGGATGAGTCGAGCCTCTTACTCCCGGCGTTGCCGCTCTGATAAACGCTGAATATAATCGCAAGAACTTTTGTAAAACCATCCAGTAAATCAAAAACACAGACAAAGCATAGCCTGCAATGTGCCGCCCGTACAACGTCGTCCTGGTCCCGAATCGTGACGGCTTTTCTTACAACATCAACCTTTTGTTTCCCTGTGTTTTTTTCTGCCATGGGTATATCCGTCAACAAGAAGCCGAAGACAGTTGCTGGGCCTGGTAAAAAGTTGCCGCCATATGCAAATCCTCCTGGAGGCTCAAAAGCTGTAGCCCGTCATAACCGGCATGTCGAATGCGGGAGCCAACCCAGGAGCACTCCCCTGAGACCCTTAAGATCAAGGCCTAAGGAACGTCCAGCACCGTTAATGAAGGTGTTGAGGAGACGATCCTAATACATGGGTTGTAGGCAAGATCTGACCGCTTGCTCTCTGCTCCGCCAGCACCCCAAGACCATCCGAACTGCTAGGAACCAGGTGCGAGGTTTTACCTCATGTTACTGGTGTCGAATGAGAACTGGGTGGGAAACTGCATGCTCGCGCTCAGCCCGAAGGGATCAAAATCCAGGCCGGGATCCAGTAGCTGCGTCATGGACGGATAGTTTCCTTGCTGTTGCCTCGTGTCATGCTGCTGCTGTTGCGGCTGTTGCTGTGAGTGTTGTGGCTGCGGCTGCTGATGCTGAACACCATCCATCGAGTGCGAGTGGCCGTGGCCGTGGCCTCCGTGTCCATGGACGTGACCGTTCGGTGGTATCGTCGTTACCGGCGAGGGCAGCGTCATGGGCTGCGAATCGGCGCCATAGGGTGCACCGGGATAGGGACCGGGTCCGCTTGGCGTATCGGGTTGCTCGGCGGAGTCGTCCATCATGTCGGCTGCGGCGTCGTATTCCTGTTCTAAAATAATTGATGAATCTAGGACGACAGAGTTCTATCAGAAGGGGAACAGGGAGGGGAAAAAGGAAAGGGGTCAGCTTGCCCAACTGCTCAATATGATTCTGGTATGCCTGTGCGGCGTAATACGGCGGGGCGGCACCAACACTGCCCCGGCCCGGACGTTGCTGCTGCTGCTGCTGCTGTTGTTGTTGCTGCTGTTGCAACGCGCCCATTTGCATGTGCCGGGCCAATGGGTTGCTCATGTTGGCTGGTGCCGGTATGGGAGGAGCTTTCATGCGGTGTCGTACGTGGCCAGTCATGTGTTCGGAGCCCGAGGTGGCGGGAGAAGGTGCCTGCTGGGAGCCATAGGATAGTGTCCCCGTTCCAGTGGGAGACGCTGCATGGGACGGTGGCGTGGGCTGGTTCGTCTTGGGAGGCGGCCGGCCCGTAGTGGAATGGACATGAGGTGACACCAACGGCGCCGGCAAGGGAGCAAGAGGCATGCCCGGCTCAGCTTTGGGAGCAAGGGCCGAGTTCGATCTCCGCGAGTGGTGTCTGTTCAAGAGAGACCTTTGGATAGGTGGCGGCTGTACCAGGTTCGGCGGCATATGCGAAGGGCCAAGGTTGGGACTGCCCGTCTTCGCCTGCAATTCGGCCTGCACATCAATTTGCTTCTCGAGCAGGATGCGTTCCAAGAGCGAGTTCTTATAGCGGAGCATAAGACATTCGTCAGCTGCGTGCCGATGGGCCGTTTGAAGGTTGTGAAGGTTTGTCTCGTGCACGCGAATAGTCTCCTCTAGTTGCTTGATGTACTCCGTCCGTCTCTCACGGAAAGCTGCTTGAGCCTGGCGATTACGTTGCTTCCGCTCCTCGGAAGTAGCATAGATCTGAGTCATTATTAGCACAATCCGCGGCAAGACCAACAGTTTTGAAGAGTGCAGGACAGGGTCCTATATCTCATGTTGAGACATGTTGAGACAAGGCAACTCACCGGCTTACGCCCGCCTTTGCGTTTCGGCTGCTGGGCGTCTTGGGTACTATTAGCGGCATGGGTGTTGTTGGCCTGTGCCTCAGCATCACGACTTGAGCTGGTTCCAGATTCATCACCGCTCTCGTCCCTGACAGGATCATTCTTGTCAATGGACATATTGTCTGCCATATCCCCTTCGGATCGGTGAAACGCTGCCGCAGATGGGGGCGGCAAGCGCCTCGGCGACTTGTTTAGAAAACAAAAGAATGAGTGAGTGAGTGGCCTTAGTCCGGATTCTGGCCAACACAGCGTTATTGGTAGGTATAACGTAGTGGAGTGGGCACTGCGCCGATGCTGATACCTGGCGTTGGGGATAAACAGGCAGTTCAACAGGCCTGTATTGCACGTGCTTGTAAGTGCTTCAAGTGATACGAGTGCCTCGTAACTCTCAGGCCCTGGTATGCTTGTAGCTCTGATACGCTCAAGCCCTTCAAGGCACTAAGACTGAACGTTTGCTTGACAGCCGCTTGTGTAGCTCAAACACGTGGGCTTTGCACGACAGTAACGTCCTGTAGCGGGGATAGCTCCTGTTCCAGAAACCGTCCCAAGGTACTTCCAGCGGCGTATCTTGAACGGTAGCGATGCCGTCAAACAACAATGTACGTAAATATTGATCAGAGTGCGCAACGTCAGCCCTCTGGGGAAAAGACGCGGGAGGGGACCCGACAGTCTGGGCCGGAGCCGAAAGTTAATCGAGTTTCCGGAGATAAGGTTGCAGGCTGGCCTGGTTCCTTAGTCGAGGTGGTAGGCTGTATGTCGAGCCCAAAGATTGTCGCTAACAAGAGATAAGCCTGAAGTCGATGACAGGTTCCGAATGAGTAAAGGAAAAGGAAGAGCAGAAGGGTTTTATGTAATGTTAATGTAAAGACCTAGGGAGGAGGGGTCCGCCGATGACCCATACGGGGTTGATTCGTCAGAGTTTTCCGGGGTAAGCCACCAGAGCGAACGGCAAGCGAGCGAGCAGGGGAGAAATCGAAGATCAGCTGCGTGTTTTACTCATTTCTGGCTCATGTGTGCGAAGGAGTCGCATACATACAGAGCGTAACCAGTGAAGGAATGGCAGCTGCAATGAAAGGAGGGGGAATGGGTTAACCGAAAAGAACGGCCGGCTTAGGGAAAGGGAGGGACTGGTGGTCCTCGTGGTGGGTTGCCCGCTGCTTTGCCTGGCTGTGTGGGTTGAAAAATCCCCTCTTCGAAGGAGAGCTAACATTTCTTTTCACGTAACACCCGTTTGATGGGCGTGAATAGCGAGCGGGTTTCTTCCTTGCGCTGAACTACAAATATCCACTCTGATTCCAGGGACCCCACTGTCGATCTCAACACTTCAGTTCCAGGTTGTCTTCCATTCTTCACGATGGGGTCATGTAGAGCTGCTCAACGTAACGACGCTCCCTTAACATCGGTAGCCTTGGACACCAAAAACACAGCTATTTACCAGGCAATTGTGTTGTTGGGGGCCCTCTCACCACGGTGGTGCGCTGTTTATTATCCTGCGTCTAGCTATGGCTCTACGTGGATTGCAACGGTCCGTGAGCGAAGTCGGCCTGACCAAGGAACCGGAGGAATTGACCAACTACGATCGGTGGTTCTTTGTTTAAGCGGAGCCAAGAACTGGGGAGCCCACATCCACCCAATGCAAGACCGACACAATCCCATACACATCATCCAGTCCATGCCGACGTGCGTACGAACTACTAGTATCTTCACATCACATGAGCCCTGGATGAGGCGGAGGGGGCTCTCGTCCCCTCATGGATGTCCCGTTCCCAGCCACCACAAGCAGACGATACCTGTGCTTCTCCTTCGCCTCTGGCAACAGTCCACTACAAGCCACCCTCTCCCGGGAACAAAGTCTCAAGGCTCGAGGTTTTCTAACCAGCCGCGATGAGCGATCCTCTGGGAGCAAGCCCAAGACTTCAAGGCTGTACTGTAGCGCCCAAGCCCTCGGTCCGAGAACACATACCCTATTCCCAAACCCCAGATTCCCCCATGTGCTTCACGGTTCACCAGTTCAGAACAATGGTAGCTTGCAGTTCTGCCTGTGCGATGGTCGTCTGCCGGCCGCTGGTCCCGATGTGCATCGGCGTGTGAACATGCATTTTGCAGGTGGTGCAGTTGACGCATCTGACAAGGCGGGGAAAATGGTCAAAAAGTCGCATCTCCGAGGGCCTTGGCTTCTCTCGGAAGTCGCCTACACTGCGCCATTAGGAAAGTCTATGCGACGCAACCCATTCGACCTTGTAAGCCGTAGATACGTGTTACAGTGAACCATGGTGTCGGCGTCGTCGTGTTTCGCAAGCTCGAAGAGCATTTATTCCGTCACGTTCTTCCTGCCGCAGGTTTTAACACATGTACGATACCTTAGTCTGCGATATCGGCATCTGTCACCATGTGAGCGTTACGGAATGCTCAACGGTGCTTTTGCTTCCATATCGCTGACACATCTCTCCGGCCTGGGCTTGATTATTATTGGGAATGAAAAGTGAACCCCGAGAATCCAGCACCCTTTACGGTTGTTCTTGTCCATGACCTCAGCCAGGCCTTCGCTGGCTGCAGCCTACATTAATTCACACAGAGCCAGGCCATGCATGTGGCTGTCTATGTTGCGTCATTGTCAAGGAGACTCACTTAATAACGCGAGGACCATCGCAATGGCAACGGGTTTGAGTAGACAGCCACTGGCAGCACACACATCCCCGGTCGTGGTAAAACATGCCCGTTGCTGGAAGAATTCTAGACTAGCGTATTCACACATCACCTTGCGAGGCTTGTGTGACCACACTCGTCCGTCCAGTGTATATAAGAGGCTAGGTACCCACACCATCGAGGACTGCAGTCGTGTCCGCTGATGACCTCGTCGTCCACACAAGTTCATGAGAGGTCTCATATATGGTTCGCCACCTTGAACAGCCTGCTGAAAGCCACCGCTTCACACACCTGCCTATCTCTTCCTCGACGACTCCAACGACCTTTTGCATCCGCTCTGACGTCCCTGTGCAGTTCAAGGCTCAAGGCAGATCTGCACGGTCGAATGCAAAAGTATTCTCAACAGAGAACCTTCATTAACGGTTAACCTCTCCTTCAGTGTCGTAAGCCTAACACGAGCCAAAAAAAAAATGAGTTGTTCTTACCGTGGTAGTGAAGCAAAATGATTACTCCCCTCGACCGGAATCGAGCCGGTGACCTTTCGGTAACAAATAACATTTACAGCCGAACGTGATAGCCAACTACACCACAAGGGGGGTTTTATTAGAAGATTTTTGTAGTGATACATCTTCATGAAGTTAGGGGACTGATCCTGTCACCATATCAGCTCAAGGGTAAGATGGACAGTGCCGTGATACAGGTGCTTGGTCTTATTCAGTCACACTCGTTATACTGAACAGCTTCCCCGTATTGTATCGCTGACCAAGGCCATGCTTCGTACAGCAGCTTCAACACAGGGCTAGTTCCTCACTGTAAAGCCCCGATTGTAGCACATTACCACTAGCGGTATTCTCATAGCTCATGGTCCGTGCATTAGCTAGGTAAAGCTGAGCTAGAGCCTAGAACCTAATGTGATAGAGCTTGGACCACCCTTCCCTGCAAAACAAAACGATAAGTGAAAGTGAACTGCGATTGGTTGACGGGCTGAAATGTAAATATTGACCCTCATCTCGACCCTCTCCGCGTGACAATCTGAACTGACATCATTCCCCAGTCCTTGAACATTCCACCGCAATTTTGGAACCCAGCGCATTCGTGATTCTACTACCTCGAGATACATCAGCAAGATTCTATTGTGAAGATATTGTTGAACGAAGCAGACAGCGACGGTTACGCAATGGCACGTCGTCGGTCAGCGCGACTGGCCAGCTCCAACAAGGTAAGCATGAAACTTGGGCAGGCATGATACTGTCTAACATTTATGACCCAAACCATAGGCCCCTAAGCCCGAGCCAGCACTCGCTTCTGTCAATGAAGGAAGTGAAAGCCCCGACAACGAGGCACCCAGCCTTGACACGATTGTCTCGTCGCCAACACCAAAGACACCTGGTAAATCCACGATCAAGCCATCTCTAGCAGAGATGCACCCGCACGTGGTACACGACCGGCAAGATAAGATGGACGCTCCGTCTCCGACGCCCAAGACTCCGGGTAACTCTTCAGCGATCAAACCACCAATGTCTGAGATGCATCCCAGCAAAGTCCACAGCACTATGGCACCGCCATCTTCTAGCCTCCGCCTTGGTTTTACGGACATCAAGCCGACGGTTGGAAAGTCTCATCTACCCATTGCCGCGCAGTCGACTCCAACAAAAGTTGGAATCAACGTTCCCTCGGGTGACTTTACCTTCCGCTTCGCGCGGCAACCACATGACCTGCAACTCGGCCCCGAGGCTCAGCGCATGATGGATGACCTTAGGGAGGAGGCTTTGAAGATCAAGCAGGATCTGATAGCGAAACGAGAGGCGGAGAAGGTCGAGGAAGAGAAGAACGGCCGCAAGATTGCCAAGGCGAAGGGCAAGGCTGGTAGATACAGTGCCGTCCACATGGCGGAGTTCAAGAAGATGGATTCTATTGAGAATCATCCCTCAGCCTTCCGCGCTGCCCCGGGTCGATCCACACCTGTCAAAAACCTCAAGCGCACTCAGTCCAAGGCTAATCTTGACGATTCCAAAGTTCCCCCAGCTACAACATCCAGGCCTGGGTCTAGGCAGAAGGAGGAGGGAGAGTCCCAGCTACCTGCTAAGCGCGTTCGACAGCGCGTCGAGGATGATGCCACTACTAATCGCCCTCTCTCGCAAGATAGCAGCAATATCCCGCGTCCCAAGTCTTCAGGGCTCGATGGACTTCATCGTGCTAGATCCAACGCATCACTTATGACACCAACAAAGTCTTCGCTGGCTCGTGCTCGTGCTACGGGTGCGAAGACACCTTCTGCGATCAAGCCACCGTCGATGATTGCCAGCATGAAGCGGCCAGTAGTTGCCAAGTCAGCTATGGCGGACCGCTTTACTCGAGCGCTCAGTCCTAACATCACTGTGCGTAGCCCCAGCGGTCGCCTTGGCAAGGCCATGTCTTTCCTTCGTGGGGAGAAGTTCGGCGCCACCAGGACAAAGAGCTCGATTCCTCTTGCGTCGGACAAGGTGCCCAGCACACCGACAGCCGGGGCAGCACGATTTATCAAGACCGCCGCCACACCAACGGCTACTGCCATTCGCCTGGACAAACCTCTGCCCTCACTGCCCGCTCCAGGAAGCACATCAGGTGCACTTCAGACGAAGCAGGTCGCATTCACGCCAGAGACCAAACGGGTACTCGCTACCCAAACCACGCCATCGCCAGTCAAGTCCGCTATTCCACGATCGACAGTTCGCAAAGTGCTAGGAGAGGTCCATTATCCTACGTTGGACAGTGTTCTGACTGGAGATGACGCTGGAGACGAAGACGAAGTGTCGTATCCCGATCTGTCCTTGGCTAGACCCCTTCCTGAGCCTCCTGTCCAGCCGAACAAGAACGTGGCACCACCGCCACCTTCAGCGCCAGGGACGTTCACCTTCCGCAGTGACAAGACCATCAGCTTCGGTGAAACCTCACCCCAGAGCTTCGGGGCTTCACCAGGCCACTCTACGGTCCGTCAAGTTCGCCCGTCTATTGCACCTCCCTTTGAGATGCCTGGTAGCTTCCCCACTTCTGTTATGGGCCATGGCTCACTCAGTAAGCCCCATACATCAGTCTTGAGCCCTGTTGATAAGGAGAACGAGGCTCCATTTACTGCTCTGTCTTCGAACCACCCCACTTCTACCTTCAAAGCCCTGCCACATGGTATCTTAACAAAGAAGCGCCATCGGGTGGCAACGGACGAGGAGGAAGCAGAACAGGAGGCCCAGGAACGCGCTGCGAAGAAACGTCGCAACGAGATCGTGCCTGAGGGCGAGGCGCTATTGGCTCCTAGGCTGTTGGCTAGCGGCCGGAAGCCAAGTCTAACACCCGCGAAGCGGTTCGGCGTCCCTAGTAGTGCGCCGGGCACTCCCAGCCCAAAGAAGAAGGCGGGGATCAGTCTAAGTAGGCTGAATATGTTGTCTAAACCTAAGGTTCGAAAGTAGAGCCCTTGAGGCAAGACTGGCAGCGATGAGGAGACCGACAGGGAAAGGTGATTCGCTCGCTCTAAGGTACTGTATGGTACTGGCCGCAGCTTGTGTTTGGTACATCGATGGTTGTTGATGGGAAAAGTGGGCATTGCCAAAGAGGTGCTCGCTGTGCTGATCAACGCGTGCTCTGAGCAGGGAGCTCGTCAATCTGGTGTATGGCTAACGACCACAGAAAGGTCGAGGGAAACATGACGGATGTGCATTGGACGGGGACTGGCGTTTATACGTTGCACTTGACTGTTTTTTGTACTGCACCTACTGTTGTTACGGAGTTATATGGATGCTGCTGCTAGGGTAATGAGTCCCAGCGAGGGATAGTCGGCAGAGGGGTGGTGGGAAACCGGCGTTCTATTGTCATAATGTTGACATGATGTTGATAGTGTCTGCTCTTTGCGACAACGATGAATGTACCGGATATCAAAACTCCCGGATCTCATTGACCCGACCGTTCGGTACTTAGGCTAAGGATCATGCATGCAGGAGCGGGAACCACCCGCACCGCTTCTCGGCTGGCTTGCCTGTGATGGGACGGAAGGTACGACTCGTGGGGGCTGGTCATGAGAGGCTCCCGTCCGTGGAGGCATCTACACCATCGCGCCTTCTACATCTGGACATATCCCTCGCTTATTCGAGATGTGATCCGTCCGGCTGGGAGGGCAGCCGACCATCGGCAACCCTAGCTCCGCTGGGTGGACCGGAGCTCACGCAAGTTGACAAGACAAGCAGTATATATAAGTAGGTATTAGTGATTTGACTCTTTCTTCTTCTTGGAGCCCGATCAACGAGGCGGGACGGGTGATGTCTAGCAGGATAGCCGCCATCAGTAACGGCTTTGTCGCTGCCTGTCGTGCACTGCGCGCCTTCTTCAGCTTTCGTGCTCCTCCCTTATAAGTGTCATATCCACTTGACCATGACGACCACATCAAGCTTACCGGAAACCACTGGGAGACCCATCAACCGGCCTCTAACCCTAAGTAAATATGCTCCTCCGCCCGTCCAACACCCATCTCTCGACGCCTTTACCTGCACCTTCTGCTGGCACAACTGCAGCACCAAACCACACGTCCTCGGCCGCTCCGCCCGACTAGTCTGCCGGCCATGCCACGACGCTATTCTGAACCTGTCAATATGTTGGCAATGTGGAGAAATGGTCTTTCGAGGAGATGATTGTGTCAGCTTAGCATGGTGCTTCTGGCATCGGAGCTGCTATGCCTGTCTACTTTGTGGAAGTGGCAACGTTGTCCGCGGCGTCAAGGTTCGAGAGTTATTCGAAGATGGAGAGGCAGGAAAAGCAAGAGAGGTGGAAGAGATACCTCTTTGTGCCCAGTGCTTCGTTGAGACAGAAGCCGTTATATCTTCGGGTCCAACAACCGTGGTAGAGAACGCTTTGAGAAGGATGGAGTATTCGGATGGGGGACTGGCGAGGAGGAGGTGGGAGAACCAGCACAAAGGAGCGGGCGTGACTGAAAAAGTATGAGAGCCTGTGCCCTTGAGTTAATCTAGACTAACAATGTTCAGGAACCAGCTCCTTTGTCCGCTGAAAAGCACATACGTCGCATTGTCAGGGACGGAAACAGCTGCGACTTTCTAGGCTCACAAGACGGCGTGGCCGACTGTCGTGGACACTTGTCTTCAACAATTTACGTAGACATTTCCGACCCGGTCAACAAGCCTGCCTTCAAGCCCAGTCCAACGAAGCCCATACCTACGTGGATGTTGCCTCCAATGGACGGACGCAACATGTCTGGAGCTCAGGAAGACTCCACGTTGAGCATCCCAATGCCGGAAGATGAAGCAGTTCAGCATCAGCCTTCGACTCCCCTTACTCATCCGCCAGCTCACAAGGATGCCTCACCACAACCTAGCAGCACTCCGCCTTACACAGGAGAGGGCGTCCTTATGCCGCAGTACATGAGGTATAGTCGGGCAGGGTTCATCAGTAACGAGGCATTGAAGAGGCCGTCTTCACGACTTGATCGCAGATTTGACACAAGCTACGACATTCATCATCCGTACCTCACGCCCCCCGAGTATTCACTTGCTCAGCGTGGTTCGGACTACTTTGACACCGAGGAGGGACAACTTTCGACACAGAATCAGCAATCTGCATCTGATGCCCAAGCGTCGAGAGCAACTCTTCCCACAACACCACCACGAGCAACGGCACCCTTTCGTGGCTCGCCTTTCTTTGGCGGCGGTGCTCGTGTCAATGCATCCCGAACCAAGACTCCCGCCTTCCTCAAGGCCAGGATGGCATTTGAGAACCAAGACACGCCTGCGCCGTCACTTATGTCCTCCGAGTATATTGACAGGTACCAACCTGTCCGACCAACATCTCTCCACCAAGATCCTTCACGAGGTACAGCTTCCTCGTCTGCTATGCAGCGACGAAAGTCTCAGTCCACACCAAACAAACAGAAAGCGGCGCCAATCATTGCGCGCATCACGAAAGCGACCAGGGCACGACCGAGTATTGACCTGACAAGTCAACCAGCACTAGCAAGTCGACCAGGTTCGGCAGCGCCTACACCTGTCAATACGTTGTTGGAAGGACTTCAAGTCATCCAGAATGCTGGACAGGCTGCTAGGCAGAGACAGAGCTCGCAGGGTGATCTGAAGAGATGGTTCGGGCGTTGATGTACTTGACGCATGAATGATGAAGTGGAAGTAGTGTTTCCAGTAGACTTTACCTTTAATTCCTACCTCTACCTAGAACCGAAACACATCATAGAACGTTCAAGATCATTGCTTGGAGAGTCAATCCCAAGTAGTATACTATGTGGTAAATGCACTGTGCCCCATATTTTAAGCTCATAGCTGCTCGTGTGAATGAACCCCGGCTTCGACTTCAGCCTTACAGCGAACACCAAGCAGTAACACTCGAAAACCATCCAACCAGCAACACTTGAATATTCCGGCCGACTTTGCGTACGAACCAAGTCTCAAATTTCTTACTGTATTAGGAGTTAGACTTATCAATAGTCAAATATACCACCACCAAATGGCACCGCCAGACCAACCATCGCACGACCTAGTCGAACGTACGTCTTCTCAAGCTTGCTGTCTCCTCCTTTTACCCCCTCCACACTAACTCACAACCTCCATCTCCAGAACAAATCAAAGATGTGATCCAGGACCTCTTCCAGATTATGGTGCAAGTCTCCACCTACGACACCCTTAACAGCTCGGCCTCCACCACCAGCACCCCCAACCCAACCATCTCCTCCCCCTCCACGCGCGACGTCCTCACCCAGTCCTTCCTGAATCTCAGCCAGTCCGTCGCCACCGTCAACCACACGGCAGACCAACTACTAGCCGCCCCATCCTCGGGACCTTCCGTGCCCGAACCCCTGGTCGCATACGTGGAGAAGGGTAGGAACCCGGACATCTACACGCGCGAGTTCGTCGAGTTGGTGCGGCGCATGAACCAACTGGCCAAGGGGAAGCAGAGGGCGTTTCTCTCCATGCGGGATACCCTGGCGAGGGAAATACAGCGGGCGATGCCGGAATGTGCGGGCGACGTGGACCGGGTGGTGGAGGCTACCGGTGGATATCTGGAGACGGAGACTGATGGCGTCAAGACAGATGGGGAAGGTACGAATGGGAACGGGGGACAAGCGACTTGAAGAAGAGTTAGGAGAAGGATGTTATATTTCCCGGCCATCGAGGCCGGACGCCACGTTGGCGCAGACCGCATGGACAGCTGTTGGAGTACGGATGGTGGCCGGGATCTACGAACGGACCGTTCTGGTTGAAAGCCTGTGAGACTGCCTAATATGGAGTCATCAGAGCGGTTGATGGAGGCCCATATCCGGTAAAAGGACTTGCAAGACGGCTTGTCCAGCGAGCTCAGATACGGGATGAGGCGCTCTGAAGCGGATCATGTGTACGGCAACGACCCTTCGCACTCACTGCTGGCATAGCCTGGACAAGGCCGGTCACCATCATATAGCTGAGACACAGGCAGAGGATTACCAGCCTGGTTCTTGAACTGGGGTATCAGTTGATGGTGGACGACGAGCAGAGGGGGAGCAGCTACTCAAAGAGCAGTTGGAAAACACACAAGTGATCACTAGTCGTGATGAACCATAGACCAAGAGTTAGAGGAAGATTGGAGGACCAACGGCACTCCTAAGAGCAATCACTCTATAGCATAGACTCTAAATGCTAACTGATTAAAATGCTTGGTGGTCACTCCAATTGTATGTCTACCTAAACAATATACGCCTGGCTGAGGGTGACGCCTCGCGTCCATCCGCTCAGTGATGCAATAAAACACAAAGCACTATGCTCGCCAAGCCAGTTACACCTATTCCATGCAAACCCCTTTTCGTCAAGGCAGATATAAACCAGGCGGTGTCGCACAAACATGTATAAATATGGACAAGAATACTCGAGACATCCCGCCACCGCACTCCTCCCTGATTTCTCACAAAAGACATAGTGGTACAGCACGGCATCACTCCCTCAGAGCCTGCAAAGCCTGGTTGAGTGGAACCACTCTCAAGCTTCGGCCTCTCTTGAGGCCGGGACCTCGGGTATTGCTCGGCGGGTGCATGATTGTAGGACTGACATTGTCGCGCCACTTGCGGAAAACGCTCTTGAGATCCCGCGGAATACCCTCCAGAACAACGGTAGATATGGGCACAAAAGGACGGTCCTCCATTGATGAGGCGAGGATGGCGTATTCTTGAGCGAACTCCAGGGCGTTATGGAAGGCCGCATATTCGCTCTTGGCTTGGGCGCCGACGATGATGTACATTTCGAAGAAGGCGTCGAGGATGTAAATGCCGGTTGGGTGAAGGTCGGCTTGGCTGAAGGGAGTGATTTCGATGATCTGAACTCTGTTAGTATGGAAATAAAAATGGCACAAAACATCACGGTTCGATATACCTGTTGACGAATGGCCAAGTCGGACTTGAACAGCCGTCCGCAGTACTTGTCATAGCCAGGCTTGAGCCTCCAATGATCGGCAGACCCCAATGGGCCCCGTCTGGCACCTCCCTCGAAGATATACCAGAATGAGGCTGGTTCAGCCCCATCCTCGATCTCCTCCAGCTCGCCCATGAGCGCCAGGTCCATTCCTATCAGTCTAGCGGAACTGAGCTCGTCCACATCGCTGCCTTTGCCCTTCCACAAATAACACTTCCCCTGTTGGGTGATCAAATATGGGAAGCCGGAGCAGAGACTGTTCGGAGTGAAATCAACCTCGTCGAATGTAATCTGACCGTGATAGCGACGACCGCAGAGCATGTGAGGTGCCAGTGAGTCATACTTGTTGCTCGAGCCGCGACGAACAGCAACAATACCGCCCAATGCTTGGAGGAACTCGGGCGACTCCTTGCCTTGGGCTAGCTTGATGAGCTTGCCGCCGTATGATCTGGCCTCCCGCTGAGCAAACAGCTGGGCATCCTGTACGGCGGATTCAGGAACCTCGTCTCCCGTCCAAAAGTAGACTTCTGACTCCTTTCTACCAGTCCCAGTAGAGAACGTGTGCGTGCAGAGATACATCTCCTGCTCGAATAAGACACGCTCGTGATGTCCTGGTATAGGTACCTTCTTCCCGTCACCAGAGAGCTGGAAAAGCTGGGACTGTAGCGTCGTTATTCTAGACGCATTCTGGGGTCTCCGCATCAAGATGTCAGCAGCGTCGACATTGTATGCTCGCTTAGGACGCCCTTGGCCAAAGAAATTAGTGAGCATGGCAGACACCTCCATGTTGTACTTGGTCATTGGAGAATGAACCGGCGATGTTTCTGGCGGAGACAGCACAGGTGGAGCCGGTAATGGCCGGATAGAAAGCTGCGGAGGTGTCCTTGGTCGCTGAACAGTCTTGGGCGTTGGTTCCGGGGCAGGGGCTGCTGTTTCAACCGATGCTGGCGTCGAGTTGCCCAAACGAGGTGCGCCACCGAATAGGTTCACGCCGTTCCTCACAGATGCAACCGGCTCTGCGTCCACCTTGTCGTCCGACTTCTTTTCATCAGCAGCAGAGACCGCCGGTACTGGTTGCGGGCCCGCTCGCGCCTTGACCGGAGAAGCAGGCAAGCTTTTGGTCGGCGAGGGAGGTAGAGACTTGTCGAGATCAGCGGGGCCATCAACTTGTGCTGGTTCGTCCAAGAACTTGGAGATACGTTTTAGCACGCTCTTCTTCGGAGACAGCGGCTGCACAGGCTCGTCTTTCTCGATTGGTTTGGATGACTGGTGAGCCTTAGCAGCCAGAGCAGCCACCCGTTCATCTAGCTTGGTTGGCGAGCGAGCTCGTGTTTCGAACTCATTTGCCGGCCTCGAGCCGTCATCCCCTGGCTGCTTAGGTGAGCTGATAAGAGAGATGCGTTGGCTAATGGGAGTTGTGACAGTATTTTTCTCAGAGATGAGCTTGGTCGTTGTTGTCAATGGTGATAGAACTCTAGGTTTCGGTGAAGGGATGGGTTTCACCGGATCAACAACCTTGGGAGTGACCGGCCTTGGTTCGAATTTCTCCAGTTGCCTCAACGGTGGTGTTTTAAAGGCCGACGTCGGTGCTGGCGCCGGAGCCTGTGCTGTAGGCTCTGATGTCTCTTGTGAGGCTGGTTTATCCTGCGACGACACTTTGGCCACTGCAGAAACCCTTGCGACAGACGAGGGAGCCTTCCTCTTAGGACCACGCGCTCGGCTTTTCGTCATATGCGTCAGCTGAGGGCCAGAACCGGGGGCCTTCTCCGGCTCCGAATCTCTGGCTTCTGGTTGAGACGCTGGCTCAGCTGTACTCTTGCCACCTGTCGAGCCTGCAGCCGGAGGCCCTCGAGCAAGCATACCAGCCAACGCGGGGTTGAAGCGCTCAGCAATACCACCTGCGACACGACCCTGAAGGCGAGCAGGAGCACTAACCTCCTTGTGTAGCGTAGGTGGAGAACATAGAGGCTCATTCTCCGAGACGGATGGCTTCGGTGAAGTCAGCGAGCTGACTTCCGATGACTCTTTCCTGGAGAAGGGAGGTTTAACGCCAGTGGGTACACTTGGCTTTTCTGGAGTAGCCCCAAAGGGGGCCGAGTCTCGTTTGGAAACGGTAGCAGACCGCTTAATCCCCAGCTTCTTGGCCAGTGCCTCTGGTAATGGTTTCTCTCCCACTCCGGGGTTGCTCGGTCCCCTGGGCAGACCCTGGCCTTCCTGCTGGGCCTTCTTGAAGTCCTCCTTCTTCTTCAGGATTGCTTCCTTGAATTCATCCTTGCGCTCCGATGGTTGTGGACCACCAGTGTTGTTGAGGCCGGCTTTTCCTCTCAGGATGTTATTCTTCAGCTCGTCAGGAGCCACGTAATTCTGAGTCTTGGTCCGTCGCAAGGTGCCAAACACAGCTTTAAACTCTTCGGGTGGGCCAGACGCTTCGGATGTTGGGGCTTGACGAGGTTTCAGGTTGCCGCGGAAGTCCAGATCCTTTTTGGGTGGCGCAACGGGCTTGACCTTAGCAGCAGCCGTCGAGTCGCCTACCTCACGAGAACTGGTCTGTGAGGGCCGCTTGACGAGGTTCTCCCTCAGATTACTCACTGAAAACTTCTCTTCAGACGGCAATGGAGGTGACATTGGACCCGGTTTGACATTAGCTCCCATCGCTGGCGCCCTCATAAGTCCGCCAGTTTGAACCTCGTGTTTCCGGGCAACAGAAGCAGTGCGATCAAGACCATCGCCGCCAGTCTTTTGAGCCTTCAACTGCACCATCCAAGCCGGCTGAGTCGAGGCCGGAACTGCAGCCTTCTGTTTGGGGGACTCGGTCTTGTTGAGTTGGGCATCCAGCCAACTGGACTTGGTCGGGCTCCATCTTCGTGGGTCCATGGTTTTGGAAGGGCTCAGTGGTACAAGCTGCTCGGAATCCTCTTCCCTCGTCTCCTTGGTGGATGTGGGTGCTGGCTGTTCCTCCAATTTCTCCTCCTTATCGGATCCCCTCTTCTCCTGAACCTCGAGCTCCTTCGGACCATAACTCGAGGTTGGCCTAGACGTCGTTGGTGTAACAGACTCCTCTCGCAATGTGCTGTTGTTAAATGTCGACCGGGATCGAGTGTGACCGGGCCTGCTAGACACGACCGAGTCTGCTCGCTGTAGGCCCGCCGGTGAGTTTACGCTCCAGCGCTTGACACTGTCAGATCTCTTCATCATTGCGCTCTGCACGAAACCGCCCATGCCTTTGGTTGGCGACACAGGACGTGTCGGCGAAGCTCGACCACTATGCATACCATCTCTCTCTGCTGTAGTCTTCGAAACGGGAGCGGAGGGTTCGAGTCTCTGTACGGGACTTGCTGTGAACGGAGAACCAAGCTTGGACTGCAACCGGGAGGGAGGGGAAGTTGCTCCTGTGTCTGGTGTCCGCTGAATTGGCTCAGTGGAGATCTCCCGTGACATACCGGGGAGCTGGGCGCGCATAGACGACATATCGAGCGTGTCTGGATCCTCGACCTGGTTCTTGCGATAGGCTGCCGAGGATTGGCCCCGATCGGCCGTCTGTCTGAACCATGTTGGATCCTTGCCCGCCAATGCTTGAGAGATCTGGTCCCGTGAGGAACTCTGGTCGCTTGAAGGCTGGTCGGTGGGGGTCGAAGTGCGGACGGCCGCATTCTCGGCGGCCACCTGCGACAACGGTCTGTTCCTGCTCGGCGGGCGCTCCGCACTTATGGATCCGGGCCGTCTTGCCCAAGATAAGGGCGCCCGGGACGGTACGCCCATTGAGTAGACTGAGCCGGTGGACAATCTGCTGCTCTCTCCGTCGAACACGGAGTCAATCTCTTTCGCAAAATCGGAAGCGTCGCCCATAGCGTCTCCAGATGAGCTGTTGGGGATTGCTGGGCTTCGAGGACTGTTGAGTCGAGGTGATGATGCTAGCAGCGAGAAGCCATCAATTGGTCTGCTCGAAATACTGCCTCGAGATGGTGGTGGAGGGGTGTTGGCGGGAGATGATTTCTGGGGTGATATGGATCGGGCACGTTCTGTAGCAAGTAAACAATGTGATTGTCAGTCTTGTAATCGTTGCGGAGAGCTGCGCTTTGAAGTAAAGCAAAGATTCTTAGGAGACGCTCGGGTACGATTGCAAATGAAGGGGCAATTGAAGTTGTCAAGAGTAAGGAAATCAGGTCAAGCCAAACAGTGATAACACCCAGACTTAGAGCAGCGCAAAAAATAACAGCTAGGTACTGTCGTGAAGTTGAGCCAGAGGGAAATTTCATGGAGTTCCGTACCTGCACGGCGGGCTTGCCTCTCTGCTCTTTCTTGCAGGAACTTCTCTTCCAATTCCCGAGATCGCGCCTCGTCTTCTTGTTCACGTCTCTCTTTTAGCTCCTCTACTGAGCGTAGGAAGTCGGAGACCTCGTCGGACATTGTCAATTTCTTGGTTGCTAGGCACAACCGGTAGCGGGCAGATGGGTTGTAGAACGATGGACCCTGATGGAGGGACAAAATAACCACCAAGTGGGCACCTCCGGAGTAAACAAGAAACTTGGAGTTTCCCAATGTTCCCCTCCTTGTGCTTAGACGCGTTATTGGCACGGTTTCTGAGTGGGCAGGAGTACGAATTGGACCTGCATGCGGCAAGACATCAATCGCGCAGCTCGGATCCTGCTGCTTGGTATATATATTCTGCCAGGTTCACAGTTGTATGATGTCGTTGTGCCTCGTGCATTGCTATGGTCTCTTAGCTTCACAAACAAGAGGCCGATGCCTTGGCAGGTGGGTTGATGTTTGTCAAGTCTTGGTCTGAATAAGGACCGTCCCAGTAGTACCTAGACCAGCTTTCAGTGCTTCCGGCTGCTACCGGGAAGTGTTCTTGGGGAAGGATTCAGCAAGGTCCACTATTTGGTACTTAACCTGCCTGTACCTGTTGCCCTACGTAATGCAGTGCAACACGAAATAAGATACCCGTGCCCACTATGAAGACGAGCTTCAGCGAAATAGTGGGCACGGGTACCTAACTCTCATGCTCAGGAGGCTTTGTTATACACGCAAGAGGTACCTGACCAGCCATGTGCTAGCCAGGGTCTTTGAGCAACCACAGGTCTGTTGATGTCTGTTGAATCCTGTTATCCCTCCCAAGTATCACTAGCTGTATCTCTCAGTACTTCCTACCTCACTTTTACGACTGGTCTCTTTTCCCTTCTCTTTGCAGATTTTCTCTTAGGGCACCACTTCAGCATGACCTTAGTGTAGCAAGCTAATAAACCAGTAAACGTCCATCCCCTCAGTAAAGAAACAGCCTCTCCTTAGCATCATCCACAACCCATCTTAACCCTTCCTCCAAGTTCCTTCCCGTCATAGCACTACACTCCAGGATCTTCCATCGATGACTCCTGATCTCTTTCAGTCGCAACTCCCTCAATATCTCCTCCCCATCCATGCAGCCATCCACATCACTCTTGTTGGCAAATACCAGCAGACTCGCGCCAGATAACCTCTCCTCTTGAAGCAGTCCATGCAACTCCTCCCTGCAGTCTTCGATCCTTAGCCGGTCAGTCGCATCAACCACCCAGATCAGGGCATCTGTCTTTTCAAAGTAGTTCCGCCAGTAGGACCGGAGGGTTTTCTGACCGCCAACATCCCCTGACAGAGTTGTTAGCAGTCATTCCGACACAGGTTGGATCCGCAGTAGAGCATACAAATGTTGAGTTTGTAACCCTGGTAATCTATGGTCTTGATGATGAATCCCAGCGTTGGACTGACGGTGTTCACATCTTCACCCATAATCTTCTTCACAATGGTTGTTTTACCCGCGTTATCGAGTCCTCTGTATGGTTAATGACAGTTTACATCCACACTAAGAAAGGTAGCTTACAGCATCAAAATACGCAGCTCCTTGTCCTTCAATCTCGCTTTTCGGAGAATAGATAACATCTTGTTCAACAGTGTCCAGTTTGAGCTGGGTACAGTTTGAGCTGGGTACAGTTTGAGCTGGGTACAGTTTGAGCTGGGTACAGTTTGAGCTGGGTACAGTTTGAGCTGGGTACAGTTTGAGCTGGGTTATCGGAACTGCAGCTAGATAAATCAGAACCGGCGCGGTATCCTTGGACGATTATGTCTGAAGTTGCGAGATCAACAACGATCGAGGCTTCTCTTGGGCACCGGCAGGCAGATGCCGCTATGCAAAGCGCAAAATTGCAAAACAGAAGGTTGATCCGTTGTCAATCAGACCAAAGTATTGATCAGGTCAGGTCGTACGCGGAATCGAACCGCGATCTCCGGAATCAGAATCCGACGTGATAACCGCTACACTATACAACCGTTAATGCGCTGCAGCCACTACTCTCTCCTATGAAGGCTCGACTGAGTATCTCCTCAATACACCACACTCCCATCTTTACAATCGTGTCACAGTCGCTACGAAATGATCAAAAGTAGCATCCTGGGTTTTGAGAGTAGAGTATAAATACTATCAATCGTTCTGCCCCTCCTCGTCTCAATTCAATCTCCGTCTTTGTCACTTTCAACCCTCCTAGGACACCGTACCATAACCTCTCACAGACATCCGAAAGCCTAACGCCGTGCACGCTACTCTATGCAATCCAAAGCTTCGTAAATACATAACAAACTAAATCAAGCAAAAGCCAAACGAAAGCAAGCCGCAGGTACAGTATGACCTAATGGGTAACAAGAGCATTAGTGAAACCCAGCAACAGCATGCCGAGAAAAGCACACACGATGCTCATGTTTCGGTTATGGTTGATACTCAAGCTCTCGACGAACAGTTGTAGCGCCACGCTTGTCATGATACCCGCTGTTACAGCAAAGAGACATGCATATGTCACCTCGTTTATCGTGATGTCCGACCGCTTGCTGATCTTGAAGATGAGGACGGCTATGCCAGCGCCCAGAGGTTGGCTGAGACCTCCTAGAACCGACGTCCAGGCCATGGCTTTAAGCCGGCTATCGAGCGCCATGAAGAGAGGCAGCGCCATGGTGAAGCCCTCGACAATGTTATGGACGAACAAGGCCATGAATACGTTGAATCCCAGGGAGGGATTGGCGTGGTTGGTCGAGTAAGTAACAAAGCCCTCCGGCAACTTGTGCAGTGTGATAGCGATGACGGTTTGGAGGCCAATGGAGAGGAATGGTTTTGTGGGAACGTGATGATGATGCTGGGCTTCCAGATCCTCATCCATCGTCATACAATCCTCGTGCGTAGTGGAGTGCGTTCTGTAGGTTGTTTGATCGTCGTCCCTGCTACTATCGGCGGCATCGCGAGAATGCGTCCGAGAGCTGTTGTAAGTCGGGCTGTGCACAGATTCTTCATCGGTTCCGGCCATGTCGGTTATTTGGTGGGACGATAAGGATATGGTATTGGTACGAAGGGTGCTGGAGCGCGGATGATGATAGGATCGAGTGCTTAAATGCTTGAAGCATTCGTGCCCGCATGGATCCGAGTATCCATAGCAAGGGCCATACTCGTCGCAGTTCGTCTTGGTATCTTTCACAAAGGAAACGACCCTGTTACGGACGTCCAGTATGGACGGTCTGCGGCCACGTGTTGTGGCTCGACTGCGAGTGCCCTTGGACGGATTGGCCATGGGATCACTAGCAGCAACATAATCGCTTCGAGTCGTAAATGGTCTTGGTAGAAGAGAAGGCCGCTGAGGTTGGCCGTTTGCCGGTAGTAACGGGCTGGCTTCGGTCGCGACCCTGTCCATGTTGGCTTCTTGCATCGGTGGTGTTGCCGGGGCCTGCTGTTCGAAAGCTGAGAGACCCGAGCGTTTGCGGTTTGTGGAGCGGCGGCTCCGACTTCTGTAGTGGTTGTGCCCATCCGACTCATCATGCCCTTCAGCTTCGAGGGGGTCGTCGTGGGTGTGATCGCAGTCAACCACATGAGAAGGGATGAACCGATGCAGGAGCCTGGATATCATCTGAATGCCGGCGAAGCCACCTAAATAACAGGCCATCATGATGAAACCTGCCACGTTTTTTGACACTCCGCCCTTGATGAAGTAATCCATAGATTCTGGCAACATGCTGTATAAGGCTGTGAATATCTGACACCAAGAGATTTAGCGAATCGCACGTCATCACGCATCTCAACAGAAGACTGACCATCACACCGAAGCTGAAGGCAAATGAACATGCCAGGAAAGTGTTACTATCCTGGATGCGGAAGTCCTTGGTTTTCGGGAAATGCTGGAGAAGCACATCCAGGTATATGACCCCAGCGCCGAAAACACAGGCTGTGGCAAGAGTTAGTAAACAAAGACTCATATGTGACAAAAGCAAAGCAGTGTCACCTACCGATGCCGCTCACGATGCACATGATCCATCCTCGGGTGTCATTCTTGATGTCAACCGCCTCCATGCCGGGCAACTGAGGATCACAACGCCTATACTGAGCTAAGCACCTCTCGTCCAGGATGTAGAATGTGAAGATGCTAGTACAGTACGTGAATATCTGCTGGCGTAAGGACTCGTCTCTTGAAGGATCTAACGGGTGTGAAATGCAGCGTCTCGCCCAGAGCACCTCTGTGGTGCGCTTAAAGTGTAGGTTGATAGCGCCCAGCTGTCCTGCAAACTGGAAGACAGGATGATGTCTCGAAAAGAATAGGTAGATAGGTAAGTAGGAATCCCCCAGGCACCTGACCACGTGTTCCAAGATAGCTTACGCTCTAGGGACGGTGAATGTGCATATCCTAAGCTGGGAGTGGACATCAAGGTTCTGTAAATAAACGGTGATGCTATCGATTTCCCGACGGGTGGGTCCAAAGTACCGTTTTTGGAACATTCCAGCCCCCCACTTTAGACTGGGAAGTGTCGTTTCAGGCTTTCAGCGACCGGATTCCAAAACGGAAGGTACCTCTGCCACAACGGCTAATGACCTTAGTAATGGGTTCAGCACTTGCAAATCAGTTGTCTCTATGTATCTCTGCCTAATGCTATATGTGCGCTGATTCTGATGCCATGATGTAGCTCTAGAAGAGCAATGCTCGCGCTAGATTTCTAGTACCTTGTTCACTATGATGAAGCGCCTCAGGCTAAGTATTGGACATACGGTGGGAAGAAGCCTGAGCTCTGAGCTCGATCCTCAAATAGGTTACGCCGAAGAACAAACTCACCCGTCCAGTTCCAACTCCCTCCTCTATTTCTTCGCAAAAGCCTTCTGCCTGTCTGCATAGTCCTTCACGATGATCGAGCAATTCGCCTCGGCACAGAGTCTCTTCCGTCTCTCCACCGGCAGCTTCGACGCGAACTCCAAGCCGCTCGCCCGCTCCACCGCCTCGACTGGGACCTCGAAGCTAGCCAGTGGCCTCTCGTTGGGGATGGGCGCGTTAGGCAGCACAAAAGCACCCAGGGCGACCTTCCCGTTGGTCGTTCCGTCCTCGGCAAAGATGACCTTGTAAAAGTGTGTAGGCACCGCGACGTTGGGTGGGTTGCCGATGACTTCATACTTGACATACCACTTGTTGTCGGCAGGGTCGCGTTTGGGAAGGTACAGAGGGCCAGTGACAACACGAACGCTGGGGTATTTCTGCGTCAGGCGGCGGCAGAAGTCTTCAAAATGCGCCCAGTAGTCACGGTTAAAGCCCTCGCCGACTTGAGGACACATGTTGCTGAGGTAGAAAGTCTCATCCATCGCCGACTGGCTCCACTTGCAGTCCGCCGCAGGTACCTGGTGACCACGGTCATATCCCGATCGAAAATAGTCTTTCAGCTTCGCCTGGAACTTCTCTGGGATAGACTTGTCCTCCAGGAAGGCGCTGTTCTTTCGGTCACCATCTCGTATCAGGAGTGATTGGGGTGTGATGTGTTCTACAACCCAGTGCGGGTTCTTCGTTCGTCGGTCGTACGCAGACACGAGGGCTGCACGTGTTGCTATGTCGGCCACGGGGCCCGGGAAGCCATATTCGAACAAGCCGGAGGGATCAACAGGCGCAACTGCTGCAAGCGCTTTGGCAGCCTTTGCAGCAACGGGGGCGATAGGGACGTTGCTCGATTTCAAGACCTCAGAGGATGGCACTGGAAGCGGAGCCGCTGGAGGTAAGGTAGTTGTGTTCGGGAGAGAGGATGTGGTAGCAGTCTTGAGCTCGGGCTTCTTATCGGAAGATCGCATAGAGTACATTGCGGCTGTAGCGGCGGCACCAGCACCAGCGCTAACCGCTGCAATCACTGCTACGGTAGCTTTCGACATGGCGAATTTCTGAAGGCGCTTTCGCCCTTGGTCTTCTTATATATCGCCAGAAGCAGTCAGCTGTCAGTGGAATCACCAGTATGAGCAACACCTAGGCATTCACACGGCTGGGACCAGGGTCTCTCGTGGGAACGATGCGTGCAAGGCGGATGTCTTGTGACAGAAGCTTGGTAGTTATGGCTCCTGTCTGGGAAAGTTTTTGGAGTTTAGCATTAGCCTCGCTGCAAGGGACCCCGATTTGCCGATCAAACATGTCCCAAATGGGAACCCTTGGACGTGGGGAATGACCCTGGTCCGTGGGGCACAGCCAACTGACAGTGTCTGGATTTGAGGCTCACCTGTTGATGTTCTGCATCCAGACTTTGTCATTGTTAGTTCGCCGATACAATATATCAGGCGGAAGAATCATGCACTAAGCAGACATGACTGTAAAAGTCAGTTCCTAGGTACCACGTTGTGTTCGTTGCCTAATTGCTTGAACGGAGAGTATGGATCCCTAACCCTAGGGTGCCTCGACTGGATTTCCGGGGTCGTATCCAGTCCGTGCACTACGAATCTTTGAAGGACACGATTCAACTAGCCAAGGGAAGCTCTTGAATAGAAGCTAAGCAAGCGGCCGGCCGCAACTGTCTCTTTCTCTTGAGGACCCAACTGTTGACATTGTACACCATTCCTCTGGAACAAAACGTGCAAGCCAACTTTACGCCTGAGAAAAGACAGCAGATGCTATCATCACAATGAGCTCGGATTACTCGTACGACGAGGAGGGCACTCTTTGGCCCTTCTTCGTCTTCACTCTTTCCGGCCTTGTCACGCTCCCACTATCATATGCCCTCTTCAAACGAACCAGAGATCCCGCAGCGTCGTTCCCTCGCATAAAGTCCGACTATCGACCCAATCACAGCGACCTCATCGAGGCGCAACGCAAGAAAAATGGGCGCCAGGAGAGCAAAGCGTGGATGGTGATACTTGTTGTTCTGGGATGGGCAACCATGGCCTACACCATGTATCTGATCTATGTCACACCGGCAACTGTTAGGCAGTTATGGAACCCCTATGATATCCTGGGCATTTCCGAGGTATGGTGCATTGCTCTTCTGTTGCACAATTGGTACGGATAACTAAAGCTCTGTGTACACAGTCAGCAAGCGAGAAAGACATCAAGAGCATATACAAGAAACTCTCGCGCAAGTTCCATCCTGACAAGATCAAGCCTGATGCTTCCAAGAATGAAACCCTGGAGATGCTGAACGAACGATACGTCGAGATCTCCAAGGCATACCAAGCTCTAACGGACGAAGAGATCCGCAACAATTTCATACAGTACGGCCATCCCGACGGCAAGCAAAGCTACAGCATCGCTATTGCCCTACCCAAAGCTATGATCTCGGACGGAAACGGCAAATACGTCGTACTGCTCTACACGCTCCTGTTCGGTGTCTTGTTGCCCTACTTGGTGGGCAGCTGGTGGTACGGCAACCTGAAGAGGTCAAAGGAGGGTGCTTTGATGGAGAGCGCCAACCGTCTCTTCCGCCAGTATGACGAGAACCTTGATGAGAGCGGTGTTATCACTGCTCTGAGTGTGGGCAAGGAGTTTGAAGAGATGTTCAAGGGAGACAAAGCTGATGCCGGTCTCTCCAAAGTCGAGTCAAAGCTCCAAGCGGCTGACGATGTGTTGTCGTCGAAGGAAAAGGAGAAGCTGGAGGAACTCGAGAGCGGCCCCCGGAGGAAGGCGCTTGCTCTCCTCTGGGCTTATCTGGGCAGGATTGAACTGGACGACCCGGCTTTGACCAAGGCCAAGGTGGAGGTCGCCCCTGTTGCTCACTCATTGACCAAGTCCATGACCGCTATCTCTCTTGCTTACGGAAACACCACCCCCATCCTTGGCTCATATTACGCCAGCCAACATCTTATTCAGGCTATCCCTCCGAAAGGCTCACCACTTCTGCAGCTCCCTCACTTTACTCCTGCTATCGTCAAGGCGGTTGAGGGTGATTCGAGGAAGCACTTGACCGTACAGGAGTTCATGGATCAGCCAGAGACAAAACGACGAAGTTTGGTTGTAGGCAAGAACCTCTTGACCGAAGAGCAGTACGATGCAGCCGTTGTTGTGGCGAAGCAACTCCCATACCTCCGTGTTGCCAAGGCCTTCTTCAAGGTGCCTGGCGAGAAGTGCATTATCCCTGGTTCCCTGGTGAGCCTGGTCGTTAAGGGTCGGTTCATCCCGCCCGGTAGCGAGAAGGTCCCGGACATAAATGAGCTCGATCTCGAGGATGTGGACGCAGCTGAGGACGACCTTGATGTCATTCTGGGCCGCAAGAAGCCGAAACAGATTGGCAAGGATGAAAACGGAAAGCCCATTTTTGCACCAGTTGAGGAAGCTGAGGTGTTCCCTCCGCTTACACATGCTCCATACTTTGCCCGGGATTACTCGCCGAGGTGGCACGTGTTTTTGACGGACTCGAAGCAAGGCAAGATGGCTGTTCCACCCTTCACCTTTACACAATTTGACCGCCCCATTTACGAAGCCGATGGTGTCACCCCCACCTACAACATGCAGACGCTGGAAGCCAAGTTTGCCGCGCCGCCACAAGTTGGTCAGTACACCTTCGTCATGCATGTCGTGTGTGATAGCTACCTAGGGTTCGACACCAAGATGGAGGTGACCCTTGTGGTTGAAGAGGCAAGTAAGGCCGCTGAGATGGCGGGTGAGGACGAAATTAGCGAACCAGAAGAAGGTCAGTGCCCGGTCATATCGTCATATCTTAACATGCTCGAACCGCTTGCTAACGCATTTATAGACTCGATTGCAGGCATAATGAACGCTGCCAAGGGTGGTGCGCCACCCAAGAAGAGGAGAGTAGCCGAAGAGGATGACTCTGAGGACGAGAGCGGCACAGAAGAGGAGGACGACGACACGAGTGAAACCAACACTGATACTGAAGCCGAAGACTAGTTTGGTCTTATACATGGTCAAGTGTTTTCGATGGCCTTGGCGGCAGGTGTTTGGGTTAGGACATCAGGTACTTTGCGTATACTCAGCGTAGTTTGTTCTTCAACTTCTCTTAAGCTGAGCATCCTGTCTTAGGCTCATGTTTTCTTAGTCCATGCATGAGTGTGTGGCGTTTAGGAGCAGCTGAAAGGTCTGGGTCCGGTCTCAAATACAGTTGAAATGTTATTGCACGACCGTTTACCTGCACCTACCTTATCTTGCCCGGGATTGGTGTTCGGCAGTAGACATGTCCGACATGTATACCAGAACGACAGAGCCGAGAGGACGATAGCCAACGGTGAGGCAGTATATCTGATTCCTTGTCTGTCTATACGACGAAAACGGCCGTATACGAGACAGTGTCTGAGCTATATACGTGGCAGTGTCTGAGCTGTGTATATACAATCGAGCAGCTAGTTCTGCATATCAACTCGTGAGGTCTTTGGGTGTTGCGGAGACAGCCACTTTTGATGTTTGGCGACTATATTTTTGTCTAAAGAAATGCCTGTATACTAAGCAAAGGAACTGCTCTAAATCATCTGCTTTTTCTATACCTTCCCCAGTAAATGTTCCTCCGTCTAGTAAGGCTGGTAAATATAGCACAGCGGCTTTCCACCCGTGGTGCTCATGATATCTTTGATAGCAATGGGTGGCGACAGCGGAGTCATATCGATCTTGTCGTTGACGGTGACGTTAGCCGAAGGAAAGAGGTCCATGAAGACGGCAGTGCCCATGACGTTCTGTTACATCTCTTGTTAGCCTGCTAAACTAGGTCACAAGAGAGGGGCAAGTCAAGACGAGCAAAGAAGCTTACCTGACGATCAGCCCAGTCCAAGTTCTGCCAAATCCAATACAGCCTGTCGACCTGACCGTGGTGTAGCCAAAACGCCGGATCGCCAGGGCTGATAAAGGGGTCACTACCAGGATCGCCCCCGATGGTAAAGTGGCCACCACCATGAACACCAAGCTCTCCGGTGACCAGTCTTGGGTCACCCTGCATCATCCCCTGGAATTGACCCACGTCTCGTGAGTTGAGCACGAGTGTAGTGGAGTTATAGAAGTTGCTATAGCGTGCCAGCACGGCGGTGTTCAGGTCGCGTCTCAGGCATCGATAGTTGTCAGCCATCGGGTCAGCAGCGGCGGTTGAATTGGTGTTGCCGTAGTTGGGCATAGAGGCCGGGCCGAGACGCATGGTGAGGTTGCCAAAGGGGCCTGTGGTGACGCAGCCGGAGCCGGTTCCGGGTGGGGTGGATATGATGGTGGGAGGGATGGGCTGAGGCATCATGAGGCCGGGATGAGGAATGTAGGCTCCGTTTCCGCCTAGGGAGGTGGGGGAGCCGTCGAAGATGGGGGATTTTGTTACGTCGTTGACATCCAGGCCCCATTCCCAGTAGGGAAGGACACCGGTATAGCCGCAGGCGTGGAGGCGGTTTTCATATTCCTGGATATACCATCGATGCCAGAGGAGGAAGGTGCCCTGTGAACGTGTTAGCCGCTGTCGCGTTGCTGGCGAAAGGAGACACAGGAAGACGAGAGTGTGCACTTACGGTAAGATGAATGAAGAGAGTCTGATTCAGGTGAACGGCGACGAAGTCATCGTAGAGAGACTTCGAGCCTGGTACAACACCCGGCGGGTATAGACTGGGCTTGGCACGGACGCATTTGACGGCCTCAATGAAGTTCTTCTTCTGTGGCGCAGAAAGAGTACGCCTATGCATTGATGTAGTGAGTAATTGAAGCTCCAGTGTCAGTCAGGGGGTAACAGTGACGAACCATTCTTGCCTGACCTTGAGCGTCTTGCTGTTGCAACTGCAGCCCCTGGACTTGGCCATCCGGGCCTTGACATTCGCAAGTGCTTTGTTGTGCAGGGCGATCAAGGCTTTGCCATTTTTTATGTCGGAGGTTGAATAGACGCCCTCTGGTGCTGCTACGACAGAGCTCCAAATAAGAGACACGGCTAGCAAGAGCCTCAACCACATGCTAGATGGAGCCATGGTGATTGTCAGTCGGAAAAGGCTTGGCTTGGCTTGGCTTATCTGTTCAACTTCCTGCCGTGTGTCGGGGGCAACCTGATGTTATATGTCTCATCCCAGTGAGTTAGAAGACGGGGATTCAAACATGCGTATGGGTAGCGAGGACGACATGGACAGGCATATTTTCCCCCGACGGCTTGTTGGGTCTTCGCGTAGCATTGAGTGATAGGAGGAGCAGAGACGAACCAGCAGGCATACCAGCGTCCCGGAACCGACTTGCACGGGGGCTAGCACGGTTGAGGATAGGAAGCCCGGGAGGATTCCCTTGTTGCCTCATGCAGTCTGTTACAGCCTACTCCTCCGGGTTCCAGCCCGCGGTGTCCGAGCATACTGATCCCGGTTCTCTTCCCCCGTGTCCCGAGCATCCACCGACTGACAAAGGGCAGATGTGGTTCTGCACCACGTGAATAGAGAGCGTGCCGAGTTCGTCTGTATAGTAGACAGACCATTGTACGGTACTGCCATGTGTCTCTCGTGCTTTCCTGCCATGTGGTGGCGCCGTTCAGTCCGTGCGAGACATGAGTTGTCCCGTCCGTCCATCGTCTGTGTGGTGTTTACTGCAGCAGTAAGCCCGAGAGGCGGGAAGATTGAGGTTGTGGTAAGAATTGAACCCATGTATTGTAACCTAAGAGTCAAATCCAAAGGGTACGACCACCATCGCCCAGCTCGAACTTCAGCCCCAACCGTCAGGGACCCCCTTGCCTTCAATACAACGATAATTGATTGCGTTGCTATTAAGCGGCATACTACCGGGAACCTCGTCCGGTGGAGGACCTGGCCGACGACCGGTGAAGGAGCGAACCTGAGCTGAGGCTGCGTACTAAGCAGCAGAGGGTATTCCGTGTCGTGTTAGTCCGACTGGCTCAAGGGGAAACAAGCGGACCAATACGGCAGGAAGTTTGACGGGCGGGGGGGGGCGACCTGAGATGGGCACGGGACGGGGAACTTGGTTTCTGCAGTAGCTGCGCACAGACATGCAGGCATCTGCTCATGAAAAGACGGGAAGACATCGAGGCAATTTTCTCTCGTTCGCATGCAGCTGGCAAGCGAGATAGAAGGCAGGGCCCAGAACCAGGTCACGGAAAATGAACTTATACCTGCTTTGTGTGTCTCAACCAATCGAAGGTGTACACTCGTAACGTGATTGTGTCAAGGTTTACAGCCCTGCAGAAACTGTGCCACAGGAGTAACACATCATGTAAATAAGTGCAAAAGTTCCATGGCCCGCGTGTGTTGTTCTCTCGGAAAGAAAGGGTCACAGTTCCAGATTCCGTTCTCCGTCGGCTGCGTGTGGTACGTAGGCGCGAAAGCATGCTCAAGCAGAATTCCCAGCCAAATTAGACGCTTCGCTCCGATAGCGCACCTTTGTTGGGCTCGCCTGGCTGATTGCTAAACTACCAGAGAACGGCTTGAGGGAAGAAGCTGTTGGAGCGGCTTGTATGTGATTATGAATATGGAAGAAGTGTAGGCGGAATTCAATTATTTCAGCCAAGAGGTTATTGAGCCATTCCTGACACGATGTAATAATCGGCAATGGTTTCTCTCGTGGGGCGAACACCGTTACGTGACACCACAACACCACAACACCAAAGAACATATGGTTCTCAAGCAGGGCGTCACCAAGGTAGGTTGGATGTTGGTAAGACGATGTTAAAGGTGGAGAAGAAGTGAACGCAGCGGTTGAAGCAACCTAACCTGGACCATCGAGCAATCCGCCGTCCCGAAAGAGGACCCACAAAGGCTTATGTGGAACGTAGAGTCAAAACAGACGAGAGTTTGTCAATGTCCATGCTCTCATATTGGGTCAACAAACATCAAACCAAAACCGTCGATGACTGTGTAGGAGTGGCTTCAAGAGGATGAGAACAAAGGGCGACTGTCATGGTGTTAGGTGTGTGCTGTACGGAGGTAGCTGCAACAAAATGCCCCAAAGATACAACGGTAAAGAAACAATCAGGGAGCACACTCGACACAGGAGCCATATCACTTTTCCATAGTACTTCAGTCTGACCTCCACGATGCATCTCGTGTCCGTCCTATACTTGGCCTCGATCTCATTCCTCCTGAGTGCTGCAGTGCCTCAAATGACCCAAGTATCGTCACCTAACCCTCCCGCAACAGCACCTGAGCCCGGCAGACTTACGAGCAGCTCCAGCAACTTCCGCGATACCTGCCAAGCTTGGGTTTTCTCTACAATGGATCACCGACTGTTGTGCGGAAACTGCACCGATCCCCAAGGCCGGACAAGGCAGTCAGTCATCGTCCTGGACCAAATGCATCGCATATGATAACAGAACCCTGATAGTCCGACCCGGAGGGTACCTTCCTCGCCACGAAATCCAGGCCCACCGGCTGCACTGCTTGCGCCATTGGCGAGCACATAGGCGATAGAAGCGTGACCATGCGCTGCTCCTGCACGAAAGATTCCATACACTTCGATGAACCCTGGCCCCAAATCTGGCTTCCATCGGTGGTAAGCAACGTGGCAGGACTTCTGCACTGTCCAGGCTCTCCCAGCTGGGAGACACGTTGTCCCAATTACGTAGTCTGATCAATCAACCAATCCATCGATCCGAGCCACAAAATGACGTGGGTTGAAGACAACAATGGAGGAGACTCTGGGGGAAAGGAGCGGGACCAACGTTAAAGTAAGGGTCGGGAAGAAGGAAGGGTAAGACACGTCAATGACCAGTTTCTAGTACCACAATAGCTTATCCTCACCACATAGAATAGGCCGCGAGCCAAGATCATCCCGCCAACACATACCGTGCCGTTTTTTCATCCTGAACGCCGTCGCTGATGCAAAAGTAACCACCTTTTCCAGAATATTCGTGACTAACCATACCCGGAACGGTGTTTTTCTAGTTGACACTCAAGTGCATTTATTGAAGCAGCTCTTCGCATGTCCAGTCCTCGTAACTGCCTTGAAGTCAGCATGTGTCATTGTAGGTATCAAAGCAACAATATACTCACAATCCATCGGGAAGGTATCGCCGCACAATGAGGGGGATCTTCTTCTCCCGCAACTCCTTGATGGCGATTTGCAAAGGATCCGTCTCGCCTTCCAGATCAACTAGGACGGGAGCGTTCATGCTGATCTGGAGTGCTCTGGTACCAAGAATTCTGGCCCGCTCGTATTTCGTCATGAACGGGGTGGTGGTCCTTTGATCGTTCGGAATCTTCTTATCCTTATTCGACTCCTTCGTACTCTTGCCTGCTGAAGCTGCCGCTGCCGCATCTCCAGAGATCACTACATCTTGGTCTCCATTATCCTCGTCGTCTCGGCCACGCTCTCCGTTCTCATCGGCGTCCTCAGGGTCATAGTAGTCGTTGAGCTCATCATCCTCGAACGCGGGCTCGTCGCTGCACAGGCATTAGTCAGTGAGGGTGCAAAAAGAACTAAAAGTAACAGCTGCATACCCAAAATCGCCAGCGTCGTTATCTTCATAGTCAGACATTTTCTAGGTAAAAAAGACCTGGTACAGTATGGGTCTGGTTGGTAACTTGGCGCGTCCGTAAAGAATGTGGTGGAGAGCTTTGGTGTTTTGCGACAAAGGCTGAAGTTGGCCCTGGTTAGAAGCAAAAACTTTGGGTGGGTTTACGCAAGGCTGATGTGAAGGTGCCCAGTACAATGCGGCCCAGTTTGTGCTTGCCCGATCCACACCCATCGTCCAATTGAACCTTGAATCGGCTGCCATATCACTTACGCATCGGGTTAGATAGCAGGATTGTACATTGCCAATCAGAATGCATCTTCAAGGGCCCTTCCCACAAAAAAGTTGATGGCTGTCAAGGCGAGCGACAGACAACCCATGCTTCCATGACGAGCAATTGCACCATACCAGCTTTCAAACATGAAGAGGCAGCTGGAGGACGCAGGGCTCGAGGGACCTGAGAGTCCTTCGAAGAGACATCAGACTGGGCTCGCCCAGCTTTGCAGTAAGTACAGTTCATTCAGCCATGGGAACACCGCCAGCAATTGAGAACCCTGCTAAACTCTGCTCCGGCGGTCCAGATGGTCAGCTTAGTCCAAGCCAGCACCTCGAGTACAACGGACAGTCACCCTATTCGACGCCTACTACGAGTTTCCCAAGCCAAGCAGTGACTACCAATGTAACTACTGTCCCATCGCCTCCATCAACTGCTACCCAGCAGACGGGAACCCAGCGCCGTTTCCCATCCGACCTTAAGACCATAAAATGCACATATCCGAATTGTCCAAAGACTTTCAACCGCCCAGCCAGGTTAGCTGCCCATCTCCGATCACACAACAACGATCGAGCGTTCAAGTGCCCCTTTCCAGGTTGCGACAAGGATTATCTGGAAGAGAAACATTTGAAGCAGCACATAAAGGGCTCCCACACCCAGGAGCGCAACTACACCTGCCCCGAACCAGGCTGCGATAAGTCCTTTGTGACGGCAACCCGTCTCCGCCGCCATGCAGCTGTGCATGAGGGTAAAGAGCGGTACAGGTGTCGGGGCTACGAGGGCTGTGACCAGAGTTTCCGGAAGCACCAGACTCTACAACGACATGTGCGAACAGAACACTTGGGCCTTTCGGCATATATCTGCGCTCAAGACGGATGTGGCCGGGGATTCGACACGGCAGGGGCCATGAAGAGACACATGGATCGAGAGCACGGCGAGCTGCGCTTCTGGTGCGATGAATGTGCTGCTGGAGATGAGGACGAGGATGGGGATGCTGGCAACGCAAGGAGAATAGGGTTCACCACGCTGTCACTTCTACAAGCTCACTTGAAGAAGGAGCACGTCAACTGCATTTTCTGTGATGCTCGCTGTGGGAGTCAGGCACAGCTTGACCGCCATGTGGAGATGTATCACTCCGCCACCACTCTACAGGATCGCAAAACAGTGGCCTGCGAGTGGCCGGGCTGCCCAAAGACATTCACCTTACGAAAGAACCTCAATGCCCATGTTAAGACGGCCCATGAGGGATTCCGGTTCATCTGTGGACAGGTCGATACTTTCGGTACGCCTGATCTAGCGGACTGGAACTGGAGAGAGGAGGGCTGCAACGAGGGCTTCATCAGCAAGATGAAGCTGGAAGAGCACGTGCGCTTCGTGCACCTGGGACGAAAGCGACCCCAAAAGGTCTATGATCCTGTCCAGGCCAAGGAGCGGCAAGCTGCGGATCACATCGCTGCCATCTCCGGTGTGTCGGAACATGCAAAAAGAAATATCCTCTGTGAAGTTGAAGGCTGTGAAGCGAGATTCATACGACATGCCGACTTGATCAAACATCACGCACGGGAACATTCCAGCGTTGCTGCTGAGGAGAAACCTTACAGCGATGAGTCGCTGGTGGACCGCGTCGAGCCAGCAGTAGCACCGTCCACGGACAATATGCTGCAACCACTAGTCCACGAGGAAGACGGAGTACTCGACCCTCGGCTACAGGGAGATGACGCTTGGTACGTGGCTGCCGGCGCGGGTTTGGACCAGCAGGGGAAAGTGGCCGGGGAATTCGAACAGGAATGGGCCGACATGCGCCGGTTGATTGACCTTGATGCCTTTACTGGTTGAAAGTCACAACACTTCGCTAATGAGATCAATGATTTGCTTTATGACACATGTGTAGATTACCTCACTATTGATATCCACACGGGAAAGACTATTCAGTTAGACCATTATGGACAGGGGCCGGGGCAGATGAAGAGTTCGACTACTCTGTATTAAACTACGTCAGTCCGTAACAGCCCTATCACGGCCATAACGCCGCAGTTTCTTGCTGTTGTGCCACCTTTCCTGCTTACAACACCGCAACCATCTGGACGCAATGCTCTAATCGCCTCCGAACTAACCCCAATCCGCCCATCCGGTGGCAGCCAGAAGACTGTCCCACAGCCCTCCCTCCAGGTCCCCCACGATTCCCTGCGTGGCATCCATCACCGTTAGAGCTCCCTTAGAAGCCGCTTTCCGAAGCTGCTCGTTCATTACAGCGTCCACGTCGCCGCTCATGGCGTCCTTCAGGAGTTTGAGCTTCAGAGCTAGGATGCGGTAGGGGTCCTCGTCTTCGTGTTGATCTGGCTGGAGCACCACCGAGTTCTGGCTTGTGAACGATGCGGGCGTTTGACTGTTACTAGACATCGAGGCAGCAGTCTTGCGGCGATCCGCCAACCTCTCCATCTCGGCAATCTGTTGGTCCACGATATCCCCATAGCCCAGTACCGTCCGGACATGTTCCAGGTCCCAGCCTGCAAGATCCGGGAGGGTGACCAGTTTCGTGGCGGTTAGAAGTGCGGTGAAGAAATCAAAGGATGCTATGCCCACTTGGTGTTCTTCCGCGGGAGTCGCAGGGAGGTCGAAGAAGGATTTGGTGGCGTGGAGACAGGCCCAGAGGTGGGTGAGGCGTTCTGTCGAGGGCAGGGCCGAGGAGGAAGAAAGCGATGGGGAGTATAGGAGGATGGAGGCTATGTTGTGGTGACCTAGGAGTGTCGCGTTATGGGAGAGGTGCAGGGGCACGGAGGAGCGAAGAGTCGTCAACTGAGACTGGAAGGACTGCACGAGCATGGTGATTGGCAGCGATGGGAATCTGTGGTCGTGGTCGTGGAGCCACAGATAGATGGATTGGGAAAGTTGCTGGATTCGAACAAGATGCACTAGCAGTTCGTCGCTGGGACATTCTCTCCGGGTGAGGAGTGATGAGAGGCAAGCGTCTAGATGCGCGGTGGACAGGATTGTGTCCGGATCCTTGTTGGGCGACAGAATGACAGTGACGAGGTAGTATGTCCCAGCAAAGGCGCGTAACTGCTCCAGGGTTTCGGAAGTCAAGGGATTGGCATCCCGGTGGTGTGCTGCGACGTGGTGGAGGCCAAGAGACGCGCAGACAGACCGGGCTAGATAGAGCAGGTTGGTCAGTTGGAAGGAGTTGAGGTTGTAGTGAAACCAGCATATGAGTACCTGCAGGCCTTGCAGGAGGTCTAGGGTATTCTGTGGCTTGGTGATGGTTGCCGCTATGATTTCCTCGAGGAGTGCGTTGCCCAGGGATATCTGACGGCGCCCATCCAGATGGTTGCCTCCCACCATTACTGCTTTCCAGAGGTATGGGCTTTGCTGTCTGAGTTCTGAAGAGGACAGGCTTTGGGGGATGACAACAAAGGGGAAGAGATGACCGAGCTGGTCGTTGTACTCCCTAAGTAGAGTGTCCGCGTCTGTTCCGGTTGGCCATATCCCGTCCGCCTGGTCAGCTGGCGCCTCCGGCACAGCAACTGACACTGAGGTTGGGTGAAGGACTACCTTTGGCTTCTCCACAGCCACCACCGGTGCGTGTCCAGTAAATCCTAGGGCGTCAACCGGTGCGTAGTTGGGCGGCTCGCTAGGGAAGAGGTGACTAAGAACGGTACATCTCCCAAGATCAACAGGTTTTGGTGCTGAAATACCCGGCGACTGTCTAGTGCGAGCCGTCAACGCCGTCCTAGATGCAGCTGTCGAGTCGTCAATTGACTCTGGAGGGCTTAGCGTATGGTTCTGGCGGTCGGCCTGTCCCGCCCTTTCTATCCGTGAGGTAAGGTCTTGTAGCCTACGCTCCAACTCCGCTACCCGGTTAGGCTTGACCTCTCTCCTTTTCCTGCGAGATGGGGCGGGCGTCTGAGAAGGACACGGCTTGTTCAGGCGGTGACATCTACGGGTTGATCATCAGTCATACATGTAGAGATGCAGACAAGGGGATATAGTTCGTACCGCTCACACTTGCTTGGATCTGGTCCACGTATACATCTTGCCTTGGCCTTGGCGCAGGTGAGGCAAGATCTGGGTCCCGTCATCTGCCTTCGCTTTGGTTGAGTGTGATTTCAGCGTCTTTTCATGTTTGGACAATGATAACAGCAACATCCCCGTCAACGCTTGACTTGGATACGGGAGTGAGAACCATAGCTGACTCAAAGAAAGAATAATGAAATGATTCAAAGAACTGATTGGGAAGAAGAAATAAACTCATCAGCAGAGACAGGGCGCTGCGGACGAAATGAAAACAGAGGCTCCGCCGGAGCTTTTGCAAAAAGCCGACTCCGCGTGTAAGTGACCCTAACCCTACCGGTGTCCAGTTATCAGCCTCGCATTGACCACCAGCCACGACAACCACGACACCTTGGACGGGTGCAACACCTGTACCTCACTGGCTCTGACACTCGTGCTTTGGTGTCGGACAGGAGCTGGCGCAAGCCAGCATAAGCTTCTCACCGTGATGAGCAATGGCATGCTTAGGTGAACCCAGTGGTAACAAACCACCTCAATGAACAAACTGGCGCAGTTGTAGTTCGTGATCCACTAAGGTCTGATCAGCCAGTGTCGACATGACCATACCAGCTGGTCTCATCGGTAAAGCGACGGGGGACAAAATGCCGGAATGTGCCCGCACTGCACGCATGCTACATGAACGTGTTGAATTCTTTTACACAAGGCTTTGGCTCGGTGAAAGATCATGAGGCTGGCCACGAAAGTCATGAGCAGTAAATAGTCACACAACAAAGGTCACATCGTTGGGTAGACTGGACGTTGTGGTCCATCACTCAGTTGGAACGTTGATTACCTAGGTCTACTGGCTGCCTCGGAGCACACTGACCCGGGGAAGACAAGTGACCAGAATAGAGCAGCGGTGATCTCTTGACTCTATTCAACCCTGCTGCCCGCTTCCTCTTCTGGAGTCTGAGCCGGCTTGTTTGATTCCCAAGGTCAACGTAGTGAACATGTTCGCAATCAGGTAGAAGCGTGCTGTGACGACAGGATACTATCAACACTGATATTACCGGCATTGTCGAGCTGAGCCGATGAGCTCTTCAGAGGCATGGTAGGGTAATATTCGCAAGCGAGGGCACACGCAACATCGAAGTCAACAACTTGGGACAGGTCCATGGTGGCTTGAGCAAGTGAAGTGCGGGGGCTGGGCAAGGGGGCTCCCCTGGCAACAACACCTACCTAGGAAATTGTGGGGAGAAACGGTTCGCTGGGATCGACCGGGCTGTCTTGGCGCATCCACTCACTGGAGTCACCTACTGTGGTTGTGATAACAGAAACCCACTAAGATAAAGTGACGTCGACGCAAGGAGTCTCGGGTCTTTGCTCGTTCAGATTCGAGCCCCCTTCCTTCGAGAGAGGAGGGAAGATATGCGGGACGGTTGTTTCACCCTAATTTTGTCCGCACTGCCGGATTTTGCATGGGGCTTCCCACTCAGAATGTTTCTTCCTTGCTGGGAGGTGGGGCTCAGAGCTGTTACACGTTCTGGCGTACGAATGCCCGCCACTAAACAGAGGGATTATCAATAAGTCAACTCCTGCATACGCGTTGTTTCTAGGGCCGAAAACACCATCGATCATCTCATTGGACCTTGCAAAAGGCCGAAGCTTACGCATACTCGGATGGTCTGATTATTTTGTCCAGTATCTTGCTGTGTCGGTCTTTTCCAGCCGAGCATCCTCTGGGTTGAGGGCTTAGTGCATGTCGCCGAAGCGAGGGACGCAGCCAGCCTTCCTGCTTGAAGGTCCTTCACAGGGAGGCACATGTCTTACCGTGACCAGCCTCGATAGTGTCAACCAAGCACAGAGTCTAGTTCGCCACGTCCTGTGCCGTCATATCAAGGCTGTATTCAACGGTCAGCTGCTCGTCCTGAGGTCAAGTCCAACATGGCACGCATCTGAACCGAGCCTGTGCCGCTCGGTTCAGTTATTGCTCGTTGTTGCGGTATCATATCGATTCAGGCTAGCGTTGGTCCTGTTTTGGTAGCCCCAACGAAGTTGCATTGGCAGGGGTCAATCGAGATGGGAGGTCTTAAGTGTGGGGTAGGGACGTTGTGGTTCTTGGCAGCACGACTTACCGCGTACAGTACCTGGTCTACCAGTGGTGTGCCAGCTCAGACACGACGGTTGGTTGTGTTCCTGTCGCCTGGAGACCACATTGCAGCCCAGCACACCATCTTCTTGCTGGCTAGCGCCTGGCAACACGAAGTCCTTTTTTCACTTGTGGATGACACAATCCCTCGGCCGCGGATCACTTTTTTCCTGCTTCCTGCTTCCCTTCCCTGCCCTCGAGGGATTGCAACCCGCTACGAATCAACTCACTGCTATCCTATATTCTAGGGCACTTTCTCTTCGGCCCATCGGTCATACAGCGGTCTCCTTTCCCGCTGCATTTTCCGGCCATTGTGCGGAGTCTGGTCCAGTGAGCTAGCTCCCAAGCTGGAGACAAGAAAAACTGCCTTGCAGGACGGATGAATATCCCGCTTTTAGTGTAGCTACTAGCCTGCTATGATGGCTTGAAGCCTGCAGAAAATCCGGCCCTTGCAGTATACAATGAGCACTGCGAGCGGGAACAAGACGTGGACAAGGCAAATACACATAGTCTTGTCCAGTCAACACCGCATGAGAGCACCGGAACTGAAGCTAGAGCCCGTTGCCAGATGGGTTACGGTTGTGGGTTGTGCCTAACCAGTGTACACGGCCAAAAGGACGGTAACTGCATACACTACATCATCGCTGACCAGGGGGTAGCTGTCGTAACACGAAGTTGACGAGGCAAGACGATCCAACCTCGTTCATTTGACCAGCCGTCAGCAAGGCCTGGGCAACCACAACCATGAGCTTGCATGAGAAGCTATGGAGATCTTTGGCTTTCCGCTATCTGTACACTCCCCAGACGTCTCCGGGCTGTTCAGCGATTGGACAACCCGGTTGTACACCCCTCCCACCTTTACGAGCTTCTCTTTCGACTCGCTTTATTCTTCAGAGCTTCTGACAACAGTCAAGTCGTACCTTCTGACAGCTGGCTCCGTTTGACACTACGGTTGCCTGCCCAACCTCTTCTTTCCGGCAAGTAAATGGCACCAGTCAGTCAGCCATGATCCCTCGAGCAAGGGCTGCGTACACTGCGGTGGATGCAACGCAGGTGGGATGTCTGGTTGCTCCACCAGGTGTTGTTGGACGCAGGGGAGATGTCATTCTTTTGCCCGCCTGCTTTTCAACCGCCTTGCATGGTTCGTCCGTGACAGCCCAAGTGGTAAGAGAGTGTGTGGACTTATTTAAACATCCCGCCATTCTCTTGTCCGTTGTCCAACCTCTCCTGTCCTGGTCTTTTCCACTCTTCACTGTCCAGCCATCCCATATACACCATCTCCCAGCCAACCCCTCTCCGGGCTCAGGGCTTTCGTTACCCAAGTAACTACTTCGTTCAGGTTACTTAACACCTTCGCTCTGCCAGGCAATCGTCAACCTGCCATACCTTACTCGCCTTACCTTACCTTCACTCTTCAGACACAGGAAATATGAAGGCTACTCTCTCGCTTCTTGCCTTTGCCGCTTCGGCCCTGGCTGAAAACGTTGTCCGGTGGGGTGGTGGTGGTGATCAGACAGACACTGTAACCCTGACTACGTACACGACTGTCACCACATGCCCAGTTACCCAAACTACTACAGAGAAGGGAACGTGAGTTACAATACCAGACCGTCTGGCCGTCCATGGACCAGTGACTAACCTCTTTACAGCACTTATGAGGTTACACAGTTGACGACTTCAACCTTGACAGTTACGTCCTGTGTTGGAGGATGTGGGGGGTCTCCTCCTACTGTTACCGTTCCGGGCCCAACAAGCGTTGTCGGAACGACTACCGAGGTCGAGATCACATACACCACCGTCTGCCCTGTCACTGAAACCGTCACTGCGCCCGGCTCGACATGGACCAACGTCTACACCACCACCAGTGTCGTTTGGACCAAGATCCCCACGACCGTGTACGCAACTGCCACTGGTCCTGCCGTGACCGAGACTGCATCTGCGGTTGCGTATAGCACCATCACCTCGCTCTGCCCTGTCACCGAGACCAAGACCGTCGGTGGCTCTACCGTCGAAGTCACCTGGACCTCGACCCAGCTGATCACCACTATTATTCCTACCGTTGTGTCCGAAACCGCCACTGGTCCGGCCGTCACCAAGACCGCTTCTGCCATTGAGTACAGCACGATCACCTCGCTCTGCCCTGTCACCGAGACCAAGACCGTCGGTGGCTCTACCGTAGAGGTTACCTGGACCTCGACCCAGCTGATTACCACGATTGTCCCAACCGTCATCCCTGTTTACACTACCTCCGTCACCACCGAGTATGAAACCACCAATGTGGCTGAGACGGTCACCTTGGCTGTCACAACTTACACTACCATCGTCTCTGGTTCCACGGCTGTCATCACTGAGACGAACACCAAGACGATTTCCGTCACCAATGCTGTCACCGTGACGGAGGTTATTCCTGTCACTCTGACCTCCGAGGTCGATACAACCGTTGCCGTGACCGTCCCCGCTGGCGAAACCATCACCCAGTATTCGACTGGCTATGTCACCGTCAACGGAACCGTCTACACCACAACCAGCGCTGCGCCATCAACTGTCGTTGTGCCTACTACCATCAGCACGACTTCGCCCGTTGTCGTCCCGACCACCGTTTCCAGCGTGTCTAGCCAGCAGCCTGTTAGCACACCCACCACCTCTGCCACTACGACACAGGTCCAGGTGCCCACCAACGCTGCCAGTCCTCTCAACAAAGCCCCTGTTGGCGCTCTGCTTGCTGGTCTCTTTGGCGCTGTCGCCCTCCTCTAGTCCGGGGCGGCTTATTATCAACAGATCCTTTCTTTTTCTTCTTCTTCTATTCTCCTCACGGAACTTTTACTTGGGAAATTATCTCGATCATCGGAGCTAAAAGGACGACTTTACGACCGTATGATGCATCACTCTCCTTATCATGCGGACATTCGGACCCGGCGCACTCTATGGGAGGCGGCTGTACTGTGACGGCACATGTCTTTGTGCCATCTCAATCTAATTTATATCTGATGGGCTCCAAAAATATTGGCTGCCTGAGATACGGAGCCAGCTGTGGGTATGGTATTATATGGATGGAAGCAGGCTCGTTAGAGTCTGGGAACATAATGGAGGTGGAAACCTGTACTCATCAAGATTCTTGTATATAGTCTAGACACGGTGCTCCGCCGTGCAGCTCTCTATACTTTGGCAATAATACCAGTTCAAATAGGCTGCCCATCAAACAGTGACTGCCGCTTAGCGACCCGTGCTGTCGTCCAAACAATCAATAGCACTGCGCAAGCCATCACTCTCTCTCCTACCAGCGTACTCTTCTTCACGATCTACTGGTACATACGTCATTGTGCTGCACCGTACAGGAAAGCATAAATGATCTTCAGCTTACCCGACCGACACTGTGACCGTCCCCTCAGCAGTGTTCCGGCCAATGGGAGGAGCTACCCTACATATGAAGTATAAACCAAAATCCAGTTTTTGTTTCCTCGCTGTCTTCAACAGCATGATCGTCCTGAAAAAGTATGCTTGTGTCATAACCACAAAGTGAGGACCGTAATATAGACACTTAAGGGGGCTTTGCCGTTGTGAAGCCGGGATGTAAGGTAACGTGCCTCTTGTTCGCCACTGATCAACGAAGAATCTATTTCTGGAAAAGAGAGGACTGAGTGTGTTCCCAAACAGGCAACTAGGGAGGGGGGGATGGTGTTTCAGATCAGAAAGCAGCGATGAACAGTCTGCATAAGGCCCTGTGGCTGATGCGAACCAGAAACAAGGGCGTTTCTTGGTGTGAACCAATTGTGCTTGGTCTGACGAGAGATATATGCGAGAGCAATAGGGCATGTGATAGTACTACGAGGTACCTCTATGCACGAAACCTTAGAGGCTAGAGTCACCCCAGGCGTCTCCATGAGTGTGTGGTCGCTATTTATGCCACTTGTAGTCGGGGACAGCATGACGCATGCAACGGCGTATATGAAGAAGGTACTAGATAGACAGCTCAGAAGGGTGACCTGAGGTTCGAACAAGCAAGGCTCGGCAATCAAGGCTTGAGGAATGAGTGGAATGCGGAATGTGAGTGAAACAGTCTGACGGATACCCCCGCTGTCGTGCGTCGTGTAACGTTAGACAAAACAACAGGCCTTGGTTAGAGCGGGAGGCGGGACGGCTTGCTTCGCTCAGGACAACGGTGACTTGGGATGGAATGTGGCCTGTATGAAATACCTCTTAGGCTCATGTTTAAGTATTAACAGATGCTACACAAGCAAGGTGACGCTGCTCCTCCGAGCCATGAAGAATGGCGTTGGTGCCGGCTGTTCCTCCATAATGCTAAGTATGATGTTTCGTGACCCCAATGCCACAATACCTGAACAGCCACGAATCTCGCTCCTCGCTGAACCTGATCCAGGTCTCCTGATACCATTACCAAGGGGTATCTCAATGCAATCCTCCGCCCGTGTAAACACTAATGTATTCGCTGAAAGTGGGCATCTCCATGTCCTTGATGGACGTTTCCTCCACCTCCGTAGGCTTCCGCATCAGTTTGCTGATCGACTTTGCCACAGGCACATGTAGTGTCTTCTTAGCTCACTCTGCACAGGATAGTCTCGCGGTCAGGTGCCGGGCGGGACCGACCGGTGTCGAACAGCTTGCTTGCATCCTTAACAGCACGAATAAGTGACGTGACCATGTAAGCTCATATGTCAAACTTGTAGGCTTGTAAGCTACAAGTTGATCTTGAGGACTCATAGCTGAGGCTTGACCTCCACGCCGGTTGCGGTTGCAGCGCGTCCGTCGACGGCGCTCTCGATCGGCGTTGGAATCGGGCTACCTCGTGCTTCTGCAGTTAAGAGAATAAGCTCCTTGAGCATAAGCTCCCTTGTGCTCCGTGTAAGCTCGTTCACATCCTCGACTGTCAGACCTTTGGTGGGGATAGGATCGAGAACTACGGGGAACGTCGGTTAGTATTACTCATTCCGTCATGGGAAGTATCGACTTACCCTTAATCGGGATGGTGCCAGCCTTGAACTTCATGCCTCTCATCCAAAGGATGTGGCTGTAGTTGGCCACCACGCATGGCACGATGGGGACCTGGGCCTGGACAGCGAGATGGAAAGCACCCTTCTTGAAGGGTAAGAGCTCGGGTTCCTTGGAATAACTCCTCGTGCCCTCGGGAAACATGTACACGCTCTGCTGCATCTCCTTCATCTCCTTCGCTGCACCCGACATGACCTGCCGAGAATCCTTGCTGTTCTTGCGGTCGAGAAAGACGCTGCCCGCCAGACTCATGAACCAGCCCAGGAAAGGAACCTTCTTCAAGGAAGCCTTGGCCGTAACAGAGCAGTTCTTCGGGAACATGGCGCCCAACATGAGCACGTCCAGCTCAGTCTGGTGGTTGCCAATGAAGACAGCCGGTCTCGTGGTGCCGAGAATATTCTTGGGATCCCGAACTTCGAATCGAACTCCCGTGGTGAGAAACATGGTGTAGTGGAAGGCTCGGGCAACGGCCCATTGTGCGCTTTGGGCATGGCCGGTCGTCGCGCGGAGGTATATGGACACGAACACGCCGTAGAGGGCGCAGACTATGACGGCGATGTAGGCGACCAGAGCTCGTGCCAGAAAGCCGGCCTGGGGTACGAAGAGAGAAAGGCAGTAGAGGGCTAGTACTAGGGCGACGTAGCCCACGGAAGAGTAGTAGACCCAGTCAGAGAAAGACATGATTTGGACTGGGTAGGCGTAGCCTTGCGTTCCTTGCGTTTGTGAGTATGCTGCTACTCTGGATATCTAATGTGTTGGATAATATGCCAAGCGCATGGATAGCTGTTCAGAAAGTCGTGGTGATGCTATCGGATGCGGTTGCGCCAGTATATCGGTGAACCAGGTAGCGTTCGTAGGAGGCTCACAGATCGAAGGTTTAAGTAGGGTGGTGTCGCAGCTATAGCTTCGAATCATGAGGAGGAAGTCACGTCTATATCGGAGTCGTCGTTTGACCCTGCGGTGGAAACGACACACAAGTCACCCACGATGACTTGGGTGGAAAGAAATGACCAAAGTTGGGTGGGATGTCAAGGCCCTCATTGGCTATCGACGGCTTCAGGGACTCCGCCCAACCTTGCCGAGGCAGCTGTAAGAGCGGCTGACCCTTGTAAACGTGGGGCATTTGACATGATGGGTAAGGTACCTTAGGTAAACTCGTGCATCAGACCGATGTCCGTACCTACCTGTACGTACCTTCTATACTAACTTCGCCAGCAGGAGGCCAAACGCCTCAAGAGCTTCGATAACGTATCTAGGGGCTTCTATGTAAGATGTATTTGTCCATGGGCTTTCATGATCATACTGTTTCCCAATTGTCGTGCTGCGAACGAAGATAAGCCATAAACGACCTGTGATTCAAGGCTATCACGTGTCATTAGCAAGCATTCGGGTCGGGTAGCGCTTCCCGTTGGGGACCTAGATCTAGACTAGTCTAATCGCGATTGTGACGACACTCCAATTCCAGATGTGACCTGCAGCAACTGCCGCAGCTTGAGACACAGGCTTGCTACAGTGCTCTCGCGTGACAACAAACTCGAATGGTGCTCGGGCTGAGGCTATATGTAGCGCTAAAGTTCATTTGCAATGGCAGCCTCTCGACGGGGTCAGCCACCCCTTTCTGTTCGCCTCCCGAAGCCGGCTTCCACTCCGGCCGCCCTTCCTGATCTCCCACCAATATCCGCCCTCTTCTTGATTGACTTCGATGTCAAGGCTGGTTACACAATCAAATGGAAGCAAGGTATTCCAGGCCTTGAGCTCGAAGGCGCCGTCGAGTACAAGAGCCTGCCGTCGGGACTTCACACCGTCACAGACGACCTGATTTACTTCGTCCACGATGGGGGCCACGCGGGGCTTAGTGCGTTCATCAACACCAGAACGGACGATGAAGCGGCAAGGAATGCTCGCATGATCGCTGTTGGAATTCTGGTGCCGCTCAGTTACGGCCGGCTTGGCAGAGCTTGGAGGCATGCAGAGGCTCTGAAGGACATGGCAGAGTGAGGACATATATTGTGTCGAAAACGTCCAAGCGCGTCGCTAACAGAGTCAAAGGAAGCTGTGTGCCGACAGAGAGCAGGTTCATATCCTCGAGAAATACTGGAACAGTCACGGCGCACAGGGAACCACCGCTCCGCAAACGCTTAGGGAAACGCCCCTTGCCTCGCCCGTCGTCGGCTTCAAACATGCGCCCGCTCGCCCCGGTCATGGCAGGAATAGATCACAATCCGATGGTGCAGCTCTGGTCCACGGAGGTCATAGACTGTCCCCGTACCACCCAGCATGGAGCTTGACCAGGTTGCTTGAGACCTTCGGACCCCTTATATTTCCATTACACCGAGCTGCGCTGCTGAGGAAACGTATATTGATTTCTACCCATGCGCCAGTACGAGAGGCCTGCGATTTTGGTAGGAGAAGCACTTGCTCTTTGCGTACAACAATCGGGCATGTTTGGTAACATGATACAGTGTACGATATTTCCGTCATCTCCAACATTCCTCTCTCCGTAACCGACCTCCTCGATCCGTCTGCCCCGACACAGCGACTGGAACCTCTCTTCACAGTTGGTGTACATGACATACCAACACTAGCGGAATACATGAAGCCGAGACCGCAATCGCGGTTGGACGAGGATGCCGCAGTCACAGAAGACACAGGCTTGGGTTGGATAGCCTGCACAACAGACAGCATCCTGGCACAAAAGGATGACTTGTGGGACATGCTTGTCACAATGCTGCCAGTTTACTCCAGGAACGCGAAGGAGAAGTCATGGCCGGTGATAGAAAGCCCCAAGGGTGTCCATGTGCGGGCTACGCAGAGAGACATGCGAAGGTTTCGACACCTACAGACTAATTTGGCCAGGTTCGCTTCGAGGACGGGTCGGCCGACCTCGCCAATTGCAACTAGAGGAGCCACGCAACCTAGCACCAATTCGAGTTCCAGCCCGTCAGAGATACAACTTGGGCCACGAGCAGGAACTGCAGCCGGGACCTGCAAGTCTCTGACAGAGATGACAGACTACGAGAGCGAGAAAGTGGTTGAGCCGACCACCTGGGCGGCACTAGCCTACAGCGGGTTCATGTGGTGGGCTAGCGCTGGCGATATGCGTGGCGAGGAGGCAGAGGAAACCAGCTTCGATGCCGCCCTTCTCCCCGATCTTTCGCAGCCTACCATGACACCTGGCTTGATTCCGGGTTCGGGACTGGGTGACTCTGTTGTGAGCCTGGGTCAGAAAGGTGATGAAGAAGATGAGGACGATTCCCAAGCCCAAATCGAGCTGGCAATCATCACTTACTTTCACAGATTGACGACACAGATGCTAGCTGCGCTTGCTGACCTCGTCGAAAGCTCAGATGATGACGAGCAGCTGGACATGGATGCTGAGAATGACGAGAGGAGGCTATTGTCACAGGACAGTGATGGCGACCAGGAAAGTAGGAACGGGCCTTGGATCAGGGTTGACAGTGAGACCCTTGGGCACATGGGACTCGATGTGTGGAGTTCCAGTGATGCTGCTTTTGTCAGAGAGCTTATGCCTAGGTATTTCGCACGACGGGCATATGTGGAAGGAAAAGGGGTCGAGGTTTGTGGGCTGAAGGTCTGCTAAGACCGGGATATGGACGGCTAGACGCTGCGTCTGTGTGTCAGAACTTGAACCAGAACCGTTCTCTGGTTCTGGCCTTCGGGCACATGAAGCGATACGTCGGTTGTTGGTTGTTGGTTGTTTGACTCGAGAAAAGAATTGTGATATATGCGAATAAACTTCGATCTCGTATCTGTCGGCTGTATGTGCTGTCCAGAGTTGCCCTACTACACGTGTAATGTCCACCTGGCGTATTTCTGCACAGTCGCGTCTGTCTGCAGGTTAAAGTTCCCTGCAGATCAGCTCGTATGCACCTGGTCACGCATCGTGCTTTCCATCCCTTCATTTTTGGCTTCTGTAGATCCATCAGCGAAACCGGGGAAATGACGTCAAGTTTAGCCGACATGCCAGGCACTTTGAACGTCAGATCAACATCTGGTTTGCTTGCTGGAGTACGAGGTAAGTAGAACTGCATCCTTCTAAAAGTCTACATTTTTCGTCCTAACTGTCCGATAGGTGGTCAATTGGCGAGCTTACCCGAGTAATCAAGGTAAAGATGTGGCACAGGGACGATTGCATGGTTACTCCTTCCCAAAGTTTGCGGAGCTGATGGCAGGAAGGAATCAAATCAAACAAACCTACGATGTCTGTGAAACCCTTGCTCGTACTGCGTAAAGCTGATCCTAGTTTAAATCCTGGAGTGAAGGACGATCTGCCTACCTCTACTCTCCCCATTCCAAGAGTGAGCCATTGATGTTTCATGTCTTTTTGCCTTGTCTGATTCAACGTCACCGTCCAACCATCAACACACGAAATACAAAAGGGCTGGGAACCATTCCGTGATTAAAGAGCATCCCGAGTAAACCACCAAACCAGCCACGTCCCAAAATGCAGTTTCTCATCACTACCATCCTCGCCCTCGCGGCTTTCACGACCGCCCAACCCGTCCAAAAGCGGGAACTAGGTGGTGTAAGTCCTTCCCCTACATCGACCCCTTATGCATACATCAATCACAACATACCTTACTTACGCAGCCAACCCTGACCTAGATCCTAATCTGCAACGGACCCAATGCAACCGGCAACTGCACACACGAAGTGTATACTCTAGACACCTGCCACAACCTCACAACCGAGTACTCGCAAAAGACCAATACCTTCGCGCCGGATGGAGAGGCTTTTCTATGCTATCCTCACCCAGCACCCTGCGGCAGTATCTGCATGTCCCCGACGGGCTGTACCTTTGGGGCCGTCAGTTTCGACTACGAGCATAAGTACAACCTGAGCGCGATCGGATGGGACCACTTGATTGCAAGCTTTGAGTGTCACTTGAACTCTACCGTTAGTGGTCTTCACGGGGGCAAGTGATTTCCTCAGTTGTTTATTCTTCTTCTTGTTTTATATTCAATGGTCCGTTGTGAGCAACATAGCGAGCCAACTCCGTCATGCGGAGAAAAGATGGAATCCTTTGTACATGTATTTACCTACCTACTTTACCCCTCAATTGGCGTTCGGCATTGGAGTTCTGGTGGGGTCGTGGGTATGTCACAATATCATTGGGGTTTGGGGATTGGAGTCGTGGGCATGATACCGACGGCAGTTTATAGCCGTCATCAAGCACCGATAGGAAGTTTAAATACTACCGCTTAGTACTAAGCTATCACCTAATTGAACTGTAAACATCTCATGCTCCTTCGTACCCTCACTAGACTCACCACATCACCACCACTCAAACACCGTCTACCCTCCCTCAACCTCAGCAACCACCCTACGACACACAGAGTCGCGATCCTCACCACCACTGTCAAGATGTCCTTCACCACAAAAGCCAAGATCGCCTCCTTCGGCGGCACTCTCTACAAACTCTCCCACAAGTCCTCCACCACGGGCACCGAGATGGCCGTGTCCCTCTACCTCCCGCCCCAGGTCGTAAACTCCAACGCCAAAGTCCCCGTCCTTATCTATCTCTCCGGCCTGACCTGCACGCCCGACAACTGCGCCGAGAAGGGCTTCTTCCAGCACGCCCTTGCCCAACGCGGCATCGCCTTCGTCCTCCCCGACACCTCCCCGCGCGGGCTCAACCACCCCGGCGAGGACGAGTCCTACGACTTTGGCTCCGCCGCCAGCTTCTACATCAACGCCACGCAGGAGCCGTGGAAGAAGGGCTACCAGATGGAGACGTACCTGACCGAAGAACTGCCCGAGACGCTGTTCAACGACGAGGAGTTCGGCCGGTATCTGGACGGCGGGAGGGTGAGCATCACGGGCCACAGCATGGGTGGTCACGGCGCCTTGACGCTGTACCTGAAGTATCCCGGGCTGTATAAGAGCGTGAGCGCGTTCGCGCCGATCGCGAACCCGAGCCAGTGCCCGTGGGGCGAGAAGGCGTTCAAGGGGTATCTGGGCGAGGACAGGGAGGAGTGGAAGAAGCATGATGCAACCGAGTTGGTGAGGAAGGTGAAGAAGGGCACGGATCTGAAGATGTTGGTGGACGTGGGCACGGGCGATCAGTTCTACCAGCAGAAGCAGTTGCTGCCCGAGAACTTTGAGGCCGCCGTTGAGGAGGCTGGTGCGGAGGGGTTGGAGTTGCGGTACCAAGACGTGAGTTTCCTCCCTCTTTTCTTATAAAGTATAGGGTTGTGTTTGTGGTTGAGGTGGGAGCTAACGTGCTTGTTTTCCAGGCATATGATCACTCATACTTCTTTATCGCCTCTTTTGCTGAGGATCATGTAAACCACGCCGCCAAGTATCTGCTTGCGTAAAATCCAAATAGGCTGCAGCAAGCAGCTGAAGCCTTCGTTGGCTTGGATTGGACAATAGTACAGATGGCGAGGGTGTTAGTGCAATGATAGAACAAGATGATGTACACGAAATAGACAAGAGCCTGAGGCTCCAATGCAACCAGCCAAGACGTTGCGATGCCTTCACATATACATAGTTCTGTGCCGAGTCATATAGTGCCGAAGACACACATCGCAAAAGCAGAAACTCGAGCATTACCATGGTAATTCTCATGACCGCCGCCGATGTACCTAATGCAACCTGCCAAAATAGACACAATCGCCGTCTATCCCAAATGACCAGATCCCAAGTCGATCTCACCTGGCGCGGCCCCAAAGCCCGGCCTTAACTGCAGTGATGAACATGTACACTGCTCCAATCCACAGTCCAAGTATGACCACGACACGAGGAGGAAGAAGCACAAAGGCCGCAACGACCCCAACACCAAGGCGCCGTAGCCGCTCTAGCTTCCTATCCCGCTCAGCCGTTGCCTCCTCCTTCCAAGTGGAAGACCAATTCGACCCTGAAGCCCTGTCTTCTTCGCGGCTAGATGACGCTTGATGAGACTTGCGCCCATGTGGCCTCCACGAGCCTTTCTCGTGAAGGTTCTCTTTGCAATCGTCCTCGGAATGGTCGCTACCCTCATCGGCGGTGTAATCACCTTCGTCACCGTGTGGAGCTTGTCAGAAATGGAAGCCACCCTGGGAGGGGAAGCCCCTGGCACGCTGCCGGCCACCTCCTCCTGGGAAGCCTCCGCCAAAGCCACCACCACCACCACCAAAGCCTCCGCCGCCACCCATCATGCTGAAGAGAACTTCTGGGTCGATGCCGCCCATACCTCCTCCCATACCGCCGCCGCCGAACATGTCAGACATGTCGATATCATCGCCATTATCGTAGCGAGCGCGTTTTCTGAGAGTACTTGTTAGCATCACCTTCGTCAAACCGGTGGAGCCTTGGGGTGTACTTACTGAGGGTCGCTCAGATTCTCATAAGCCTCGCTGATGTCCTTGAACCGCGCCTCTGCCTCGTCATCACCGGGGTTCTTGTCAGGATGGTGGACAATGGCAAGCTTCCGGTACGCCTTTTTGATGTCCTTCTCGTCCGCTGTCTTCTCAACCCCAAGGATCTTGTAGTAGTCCTTGCGCTGTGACTTCTTCAGCTCGAGCTCGGCCTTGCGGATCTCCCGAGCAATGCTAGGATCGTCCTCGCCCGCTTCTTGAAGTCTTTCTTGAATGGCTTTCCACTCCCGCACACACTCCTCCCATCGCTCGGCTTGACCAAGTGCGTTGGCTTTAGTCTTGCGAGCCTTGGTGTAGCTCGCGTCAAGACTAATGGCTCTCTCGCAGTCCGTTATCGCGGAGTCGTACTGCTTTAGCTTGATCTTGCACAATGCACGGTTCTGGAGCAGCTTGGAGTTGGTGCCCCTGTTCGCAGGGTCGACCTCAAGGGCAGCCGTGTACTTGTCAAGGGCGGCCTGCCACCGGCCCGACTTGTAATCACTATTGCCCTCCTCTTTCATACGGTCAAGCTTCTGGACGATGCGCAGCCACTTGATGGCATCCTTGAAATCGGGATCGCAGCTCAAAGCTTTCCTAAAGTGCTGAATGGCCTTGTCGTTCTCGCCCTGGCAGTACAGAGCACGGCCACGGAGCACCAATCCCTCAGGGTCCAGGCTGTTCTGCCTGAGAAGAGACATCGCAATGTTCTGTGCCTCCCCAAGCGAATTGGGATCGCCCAATCTCAGGAGAGCCTCGCCACGCATAAGCTGCCACTTGCGAGGCTTCAAAGCCCCAATGCCAAGGTATCTCTCAGCCTGACCAAGGGAATACAGAACCATGGAAGCCGCAGTACCATCCTCGATGGCGCTCTGGGCAGCCTTGATGTGCTGCAGCATCTCTCTCGCAGGGGCCATGTCTTTGGCCGACGGAGGAGGCTGTATACGTTTGAAAGTCTCCAGAGCCTCCTCTGGCTGTCCCAAGCTAGTATAAATCCTGGCCAGGCGAAGGAGAATCTTGGAATTATCAGGCTCAAGGCCGAGAGCCTTCAAACAGTCTTCCCGGGCATCCTCGTATTTTCCCGCTCCCATATAGGCCGCTGCTCGGTTGCTAAGGTAGGTCGCGTTCTCGGGTTGAAGGACAACAGCTATAGCCAGTGTAAGTTTGGGGAGCGCAGATATGCAGGCGTTGCCAGGCTTCTGTGAACTTACCCTTGGTATAGTACTCAATTGCCTTGGTGTAGTCCTTGGCCTTGAAGTACTTGTTGCCGTCATTCTTGAACGTCTCGGCGTCTTCAGCAGCGGTCTGGGCAGGGCTAGAAGGTTGAGAGCGATGAGGAGGGGGAACGGGCAAGTCGCCGTTGCTCTCCTCCTGCTTGGCTCCGTTCACTCTTTCGGCAGTACCGTTTGTTGAAGGTGCAGCATCTGACTTGTCAGACACTGGCACTGTAACGGACTTGGCTTGTTGCGGCTTCGAGGTTTGTGATGTGGGCTGCGATGTCTGTGGTGAGGCTGGACTTTCCGTGCCTCCGTTGACGGCTTCCTTGTCGATATCCATGGAATCGCGGGCACTCATGGCTGATAGCCTCTTGGATCGTTGGTCCGGCGGAAGGTTTAGAGGATGTGTATCGGGATCGATCTTCTTCTTCTTGGACGAAGAGGAGCCGGGGTCGGTAGAGTGGCGTCCGAAAGGCCGGAGCGGTAGTGTCTTGGATGACGGAGACTCAGCCCGGGCGCTAGTGCTGGCCGAAGAGTTTTTGGCAGGAGCCGTATTCTTGGCGGGGGATTTGGTCGGAGAATGGTGCAATTTGGGCGAGGAAGGCTGAGGCTGGAAATAGTCGTCTTCTTCTCCTCCCGCACTGTCCTGGTCGTCTGTAGGTGGCTTGTGGTGCTTTTTGGACAGCTTCGGTAAATCGAAAATCTTCTTCATCGGGAAGAATCGTTGTCGGACAAAGCGCTGGTCCCAAATATACCAACTTTTAGATAGTGTCGATAAGGAGCTGGGATGTACCTGTCTCACACAACGAGGAGAGAATTATGGAGTCCCGTCAGCGCGGCCCGCGACACTCGCAGGTCTTACTATGCCAGGTCAACCTTTGTTATTCCACTAAGGCACCGACACCGTATGGGCAGCAACAGCTGGTAAATCGAGCAAAAGATATGCTCCTTGCGTTCAGAGGAAAGGATCGTTTAGACAGGCGATTCCGTCAAGCAATAAGCAGTTTTTCGAATAATCGACAATAAGCAGTCACTGTTCACCCAGAGTGTAAGTGCTGGTGGCAAGCCAAAAATATCTGAAAACGCGACTGTGCAAAGGTTAGCAAGACCAACTCGCGGGGCGACTTTTGGCTTTAGTGGCTTGCAGCACATATGCTCGTGAGCTGTAGACGAGAACGTACCTACCGAGCAAACTCAACAAGCAACTCAACGCTGACAAGGGGACCGGTAGATGAAGCGAAAGCAGACACAGAGTCTCAAGAAATTCAAGAAGTCTAGAGGCAACAGGGCAGAATTCAAGTACAGTGGATGTGTATATGCACGGAACTACTCTCGTTTGTTGCAACAACAGGGTCTCCCGCAAAGTATCTGGCCTAGCTGGAGCCTATGCCCTGGTAAGCAAATCATAGGCCTGTGATTCGAAGGAAATACCGTTGGCTGGTAGCAACCTATTCTACTGGTGGGCATCTGCATTGGTGTCTGGTACCTACGGCACGTCCCTTTCCATCTGCAGTGGTTCTCTAGGTATACAACGGTCCAAACCCCCACGGTTATCACCTGCCAAAAGACCTAGTCAGCCAATAGATCTGGTAAATCTGTTATTATTTTGTTTTCCATGGCTAAGCGCTCTGGTGTCAGATGTCGCTTGAAGGATCGATGTAGCAGTGCCACTGCTTCCAGCCTCCTGGATATCACCACTGGTTGAACCCATACCGCCTGCAAATTGCAACGGTTTACAGCGATATAGGACTGTAAGCTCTGATGTACTACTCTTCTAGAAGCTGCTGTGGGTCAATGACGACGCTGTTGCACTGTGATTGGGAAATTGCACCCAAGAACCAAAGCGCGAGGCGGAAAACAGACAAGACCGGCGTCATCAGAGAGTGCCCAGAGAGACTCTTGGTACTTTGTACCTACAATAACTTACTCATATCCCTATTAGGTATGATAAATGCCATATTACACTCATCCAGAAGTCTTCGTGTATGATCAAGCTCTTAGAAAATACCTATGTGTATAAAGTATGCACCAGCTCGCCGATAATGATCCCATACCTCAGGTGCAGACCCCTGTAACTCCATGCTCCAGATGCCCCCAAGACATGACTGCCGACAATATACTATCTCGTCGGCTCCTCCTCCTCTCTGCCTTAAGCATCCCTTAAGCATCCCCAGATTCTTGAGACTGATTACGTTCTGGGCCTCCGGTCCCACCAGAGATGGAGGCAACGAACTCGTGATACCTGAAGACCTCACCTCGCTTTCCCAAGCCCCCATTGCCACCTTTGCTCTTGCTAAAGGCTCTTCTTCCGGTGAAGCCGGCCATGACCTGGTCTATTTCCATGGCTGATAGAGGCTTCTCACCGGGCTCAGGCGCGGTATGGAGCAGTGCGTCCCTCAACTCCTCAAGGTCGATCTGACCGCTGTCATCGTCATCAAAGGCAGAGAAGGCGTTCAGGAGCTCTGCGCTGGGGGACAAGGCAGCTAACGATGTGGCTAACGAGTTGAGGAAGACGGCTAGCGTCATAGTTTGTGGTGCTGAAGGAGGGAAGAAACGAGTCACGTCGGTTTGACTGGATGGCAAGCCTAGACACAAAATCACGTTGTCAGCCTCCATATTCTTGAATGGTTAGGAGGAGGATCTGCACCTACCCAGCTCATTGAGCATGTCGGTAACATCCTCCCTATTCACGACGCCATCACTGTCTCGGTCTAGTATCTCGAACCCCTCACGCAACGTTCTGACTTGAGTAGGTTGCAGCTGTGACAGTGCGTTACCGTTCACCATTGTGGTAGATGTCGGTCGTGGCGCCGGAGATCGTAGTGGGGAAGTGCTGATTTCTTGAGCAGCCTGCGCAGCGTGTGGGGTCCAGCTCTCTGCGGTTGGTGTAGAGACTGAGCTCTCCATAAATTTAGCTTCCAGGTTGGCTCGTACCGGCTTGAGATTCGAAGGCGTCGGCGTCTGTGTCGTTTGCGTTGTGTGCCGTAGGGGGGTTGGCGACGCTGGCGATTCCGGCCTACGGAAAGGGGAGCTTCGTGGTGAGCGTGGGCCGAATTGGCCTAATGGAGATGGTTTGTAACTTGGGACAGAGGCCTAAAAAACAGCGTCAGTTAGAAGAAGCGGGCTAAACTGGTGGATCGACCTACCATGGTGGTTAGAGGTAGCTATGTATGAAATGACTGAGAAATGCAGCCTTTGACGACCACGAGAGAAGTTGATCCTTCGTAGTATACTAATCAGATAGTGTAGTTAAAAGTACCAGTGTTATGGGCAATGCCAAATTCAAAACTGAATGTCGTGTTGACGAAGATATCGTCGAAATTGAGCGTCTGTATTATATGTCAATTTGGTCAGTTCGCCCAGCCAGCGTTGCGTCACTTCGGAAAGTAAACAAACGTTGTGCGGTTTACCCAACAACAGCGACTCGGCTGACCTTGCCTCACCGGTCATCTTAGCTCGACACCGACTGTGGCATCCCAGGGCACGAATAATCATTGCCGATTGGCTTAGCACGACGATGCCAAGCAAGCTACGCAGGATCGCGCTAGCGGCCCTCACCGCTCACCGACCCCCCTATGGACCCCTTTCCCCGCCACTCCAAATAAGGGGCAGGGGCCATGCCACAACGGTGGACAGAAGCATGCATGCTTAGACCAGAACACCATCCTGGAGCAAGAAGCGTCTCAGGGATGCCACGCCGACACTTTTCGCGGAAAGACTGGGTCCTGCTGTGTCTCTGCCACTGCTGTGGTCGTTGTGCCTGAAGCTGTGTGACCAGATTTGGAGTGTAGGACAGGTACCTACAATCAATTTAAGCTCCTGTCAAACGAACTGGCTGCACCGGAGCACACAGGCTGCGATTCGGTAGTCCAATCTGGGAAAGTGCGACCATCACCCTGATCTGCATCGCTGCCTTCCGCTTTGGTTCAACACGTACGCAGAGACAGTTGCAACAGCGACCGTTACCCCTTCGACACGTGCAATATAGCGCCATACTTGACGGTCGATGGCATCGGCCCCTGTTCCACGGCCGTCGTACACCCGGGCCCCGGCGAGCGAGAACATCTTGGCCAACTTCGGCAACGTTAATGGCTCGAAGATGAACGGAGCGGATCGACGAACCTCGATGTCGTCGTTTCCCACCTCATCGGCGCGCTCCACCTCCGACATGTCGCAAACCTCTCGCCCCTCTGCGCGCTCCCCGCAACCACCAGTGGCTTCCGACCGCACATCCAATCCGAGCTCCAACAAGAGCATCAATACTCCGTCGACCGGCACAGGTGTCTCGTCGCAGCATAGTTCGCTTTCGCAACAAGATGTACCGGTGCGTCGGTACAATCCCAATGCTCACCCACGGAAGAAGCTGCGGTCGCAGTATCCGCGCGGGGCTAGCGAAAACCATGTCGAGTATATCCTGGTGGCATCCTTTGACATTGATAGGGGGCCGGTGATGGAGCATCAGTATCCTGTGGCCATCACGGGAGACGAACATATGCTGGCGGAATTGATGTTGCCGGATCAAGCACACGTGCGGAACCAGGACTGGACCATGTTCTTTCTGCACAAAGACACGAGCCCAGAGGAGGAAGACGAGGAGCGCATAGCCAAGGAGGAAAGAAGAAGACGGAGGAGACGAAAGAGGGATCGGGAGAAGGGTATAATACATGAGTCGGACGACGAGGATGACGAAGCGGAAGATGACCTTGGTGACGATGACGAGTGGGATAGCGAATCGACCGACAGCGAGCCGGAAGGCGGCGAGGGACCTCCTCTAATATACGTTCTCAACCTCGTGAACACCAAGCAGGACAAGACAGTGAAGAGAGGCGCTGTGGTCAAGGCGATGGCGATCTGTACACGGCACCCGTTTCTCCACATATACAAGCCTCTGTTGCTGTTGGCTCTGGAGGAGTACTTCAAATCGCCAGTGCCGGAGACTTTGTCCATGTTATATGACGCGGTCAATGCTATGGATCTGTCGCTGATGCCAAAACTTAGTTTATTGGAGCGGCATCTCCTGCAGTCGAGCAATAACAAGGATCTCTTCGTGGAGAAGTTTGAGCAGATGATCCAGCTCCGAATCGAGGAGGACCGCGGCGGGAGCGTATCTGACCAACCACTCGATGCGAGCCGAGAGCCTGCGAGACCAGCGGGCATCGCAAGAGCAGGAACAAAGGCGCATTTAGAGGGCCAGTCGGCATACTCCGTACCCAGGGACACTCATGAGTTTGAGACCAAGGTCATGTATAAGGGCATACCCATACCCATCAAGGTGCCTGTGGCCATCATGCCCGAGACCGTGGGCGACTTCTCTCTCATCAAGCTAATACAGACTTTCTCCGAACCGCACGCCAAGTCACCCCAACCTTTCCCTCTCCATCCACACCTCACCACTAATGGTCCCAATACACACCCCATCATTGTACTTGCCAATGCTCTTCTTACGCAGAAGCGGGTCATCTTCCTGGGCTACAACCTTCCGTCCGGGGAGGTGGCCGAGACAGTCCTGGCAGCCTGCGCACTAGCTTCGGGTGGAGTGCTTCGCGGCTTTACTCGTCACGCTTTCCCCTATACCGATCTGACGAAGATAGACGACCTGCTCAAGGTACCAGGCTTCATTGCTGGTGTGACCAACCCCACATTTGAGCACCATCCGGAGTGGTGGGATGTACTGTGCGACTTACCGAGCGGCCGTGTCAAGATCAGTAGCAAGATCGAGCCTGCGCCCGTTACGGAGGGGCTCCTGTATTTCCAGCAACAGAATCCCAACTACGCAGGACTGGTCAGCACAGTGGGTCTGGCTGGCCCAGTAGCGGGCTTGGGAACAGGTGCTCCCAGCCATCACTCGTCGGGTGGCACCGATCTGACGGGGGACGTTTCCTTCATGGCCGACATCCAGCGAAGCATCGCCCTCCGCCACGGAGAGCGGGTCATTCGAGCGAAGTGGCGGGACTGGGTGGTGAAATTCACCCGAGTAGCTGCCGCATTTGAAGAGAGCGTGTACGGTGCCTCTGCCTTACACGTGGGTAGCGATGAGTATGAATCGAACATTCCAGCCGGCGTGGCCGGGCATGGTTATGTCTGGAGCGACGAGGCCAGCAAGGCCAAGGAGTTGGCGGGCAATGTTATGAGGATCGAGGGCTGGAGGAACACGCGGAGTTACTACAGCTTTATACAGGTATGCAAAGACTACAACGGGCGACGGGGATTACACACGTCAGGACTAATGGCATTGAAGGACGTGGCGCAACTATACCAGGTCCGGCCACTCAAGGGGCTCGACTTACACCACATGCATGATAGGTTACGGACGCAGAAACTCACGCCGGCTCAGAGCAGAGAGATTTACCTTGCATTTGCTCGATATGTTCACACTTACGACGAGATTTGTCTACTGCTCTCCGTGGCGCCGGAGTCGCACGCAGGACTATTCTACCTCGGACTAGGTTTGTTCCACAGAGACCGCGACGTGCGCGTCAAGACTCTGGAGATTCTAGATCGGATTGCCGACCACGAGGCTGGACAGCACTGGTGGAAGTCACTGCCACGGTTTGAGCAGCTGGCTTATACACGAATACAGAGAGAGGCCGCCCAGTTGTTGAGGACGAAGCAGGAGAAAGAGACTCATAGTGAGGGCGGGAATGAGCTTGGTAAGACAGTATCTTGATGTATGGTGTTGCTGTCAAGCTATGGATTGTCGTTGTATGCTTTAGAGACATCACGAGATATTATACTCCACCGCTGAATGGGAAAGGTATGGGATATGGATTTACTCATGGTATGTTTACGAAGGTTATGAAACGATGGGCTCGGCAGCGTGGCTGGTTTGTGCACCCTTACCATCGTAGAGTTAGATGCTAGATATGCGCAACCTAGATCTTGCAACCAAGATATATTTACTGGGCAACATGCTGCCAGGTTGCACCAGTCATAGATCTCTTGAAGCTGCCGGATGTTGGCTGCGTCGTTGCATGTTGATTGCAGGGCTTCAAAGATTGGGTCACAACCTTCAAGTACCGGCCGCTAAGCCTCTTTGTATTATAGGACAGGCAAACCAACCATTTGCGCCCGCAGCAGCATGGAAGATACAGGTATTCATCTCATCAAGCATCCGTTGCACATCAACGTTTTTTGACATGGCATTCTAGAAATCTGGACACCCCTGGCACCTTGGCGTACACGCATGACTTGGCAAGATTCCACCAGCCCCTGGCCTAGTTAAGACGAGCCTATCAGCTGAAGCCACCTTAATCCCGCGGAGCGGGGTTCTACGTCAACTTATCCACCACTGTTCATGAAACGGTGATGAACGAGATCTGTAGTGGTTGTTACCTTCCTTGCGTCCTTCATCGCACTTTGACTCGATAGTTCGAAGAAGTTCATCGGCTCGCGCGGGTCAATACACTTAGTAACTGCCGCTCCATCTCGGACCACATTCGTTACCTACTACAACATTATTAACATCAACAACCATGGCCGATCTCTCTACAGCCATTACGGCCATCAAGGACGCCCGACCTCCTACGACAGACAAGTTTACGTACCTGACAATCCTCGACTCGCACTTGTCTCCTCAAACTTTACCTACGCTCAACGAGATTCTTCAGGATGCGGAGCTGACACAAGAAATCGGCTGGGACCTGGTCGAGATGCTTATCGGCTTGCCCGGTTGCGAGGCTTGTTTGGAGACCATCGCCCGACTCGGCAATCCCCGGGAGGTGATACTCAAGGTTCTCGAAGCGCTGGAAAACATACAAGATGACGACGGCTATCAGACCGACGATGAATACGAGAAGCCATTGCCTAGAGGGGGGAAGACACAGCAGTTCATTACCCTGCTCGGCATGCTGGCCATTTTGCATAGACGCATAGAGACCAAGTATCCGTCACGCTTTCTCGGCAATACCCTGCAAAGCGTGTACAGAGCATACAACCCTAACCAGGAGGCGACAGCAGCGGTGATCAACCTGGTTCACAGCTTGTCGGGTAAGAAGGCCAGGCCCCCGCTGCCGACGAGGAAGTCTAGCGTCACTGTCGCCAATCCAGACCAAAACGGTGACGCATCAAAGAACGCTCCAGACCCAGAAGCGGACAATGAGAGTAGAGAAGATCCAACCGAGACAGAGCTGCAGGAGAAGCTGTTGCTAAGCTTTGTGACGTGTATACTGGAAACATACATCAACGGGAACGAGGTCGCATGGGCGCAGAGGCTCGTGGAATACTACAGTCCTGAGAAGCTGGTACCTGGGCGGCCCACTGCGCTACAAGTGTTCAGAGAGGACCAAGAGCTTTTGCAGAGGGACGCCGTCGTCGGACAACTTGTGGTACGTCCCTTGCGCTCGGACAAAATGTCTTCGTTTGATATATACTGACTAGGCGTTGGCGCAGGCTCTGACCAGGGATCTTGGGCTCACTGAATGCTCGTCGATGTTCATCAAGAACCTAACACAGAGTCCAATAGATAATGACCCCTTGGGGGAGACTGACGAGCTATCAAGCCCAGAGGATATCGCACTATCGACGGGCGGCTCCATCGCCCTGCTTGCCTACTGGGTGTTCTCGTCGACAGTCTTCGAAGCCGACCACCCTCTACCAGACATGCACATTTTCCCCGAGCACTTTGCACTGCTTGACCAACTGCTACAAGACGACGCGCACGGCAAGATAATGAGCGCACCAGGCACGATTGCCGCCCTGGTCGCCCTAGGTCTCTGGTTGCAAGAAAATGGGCGTTTCTCATCAGGTCCAGTGACCGACAATGTTGGCGGCGGCGAAAACCCAAGTGGTAGCTTTATGACGTATCACCATCTCCTGACCCTTGTCGCTGTCTATCACCCGTCGCTCTTCGTACGGAACGCAGCCATCTCCTTGGCGGGTGCCGTTTTGCACGCTGATCCCGACTCGCAGGATCGGTTGCGGATTCTGGAGGACCTGTTGGAGAATTGCATGTTCACTAACCTCAAAGCGTGTGCCGTGACTTGGTTGAGGGAGGAGATGATAGCTGCCGCTTCCGCATCGAATGCTTCCACGGACAACGTCTTTTCCAGCTCCGACGCTCTTGACTCGATCCAGTACGCCGTGTTTCCCTCCCTCGCCTTTTTGAAGGAGGAAGACCAGACGACCCTGGCGGAATACTTCACCCAAAACGCTGGCTTTCTTCATGCAGCTGTCAATTTTGCTATATTTCTTTGGGGAGGGGACGGACGATACAAGGGGCTGGTCCCAGAGGGCATGAACTCCGCGGTCAGAGAGCGATGGGCTGAGCCGCTGGTGAGTGCGGTCAAGTCGTACTTGAAGGCCGGGACGGACGAGGAGCACGAGGAACGGGGCGATCTTAACGAAGCACAGGTGCTGCAGGAGAGGCTCAGTATATTGAGTAAGAGCGGAGGCTTCTCGGGTCTCCAGTGATATCATGACGCGTCTCGGAAGGTTGGGTGGGAGACGGAGGGTCTGGCGGGGTTTAACTGCGTCCGAAGACGTCTAAGGAGGCAATGGCCACATTGCACGCCGGTCATTTTTTTCTTTTCTCAGGTATGTGTTCCGATGTGTGAGGACCCATTCACGATTACCGCAATCTCCTATGGTATTTCATAGCTGAAGTCAAGGATATCTGACCTGAACTGTGACAATGGCAACCAAAACCTGGGCTCATGTCCAGTACGTACACATTGGATATTTCGTATGCCGAATCCAGGCGGCCGGTTCGAAAGCTTAGCGGCTCGGTTAGTCCGTAAGCTTAAACGAAGATGGACTAGGCAATGATGTCATTACTCAGGGACACGCTTGTCAAATCGGCTAGTGGCAGGAGTAACAGGGCACTGTTGTTGTGTCACCACTTCAGAATTGCCGTGTCGTGTCATGGTTTCGTAGTGCTTGAGAAAACGAACCCAAGTTCTTACTCTCACTAATTTTCTGCCAGTGCGAATCACGAGTCAAGATGAGAGGTTGACACTTCAGACTGAGCATCTTCTTCATTGTCGAGACTTAGGGAGTAAACGAATTTGCGCGACGAGTCGCTGAAGCCTAATAGTTGATTGGCCTGCGCCGACAACAGCCACAGCCAGCTGTTTTAAGAGCAAGGGCGGCTTATCATTGCTACGCTACCGAGTTACATAACAGGGTTATATTCTTTCAGTCTGTCATCATGGCGACGTTAGCGACTCACACAGCGGTCGACAAGTCGCCGGAGGAAGAGATGTCGCCTGTTCATGTCGATGCCATTACCTCGTCGAAGGGCCACCATGCCACCGTCATTCGCGACGCCGAGGGTAGGATTGCCTATCCGAACCTGATACCGCCCGAGACTGAGGACCTCGGAACGACCAGTGCCCGAACCAGTGACGCAAGGAGGACATCGACGTCAAGTGCCACAGCCAGAGCGAAGGTACCAACCACTCGACCGTCCGTGGTTGACAAGAAGTTCGTTACCGAGCTGGCGCAGCCACACACCGGTCGGATATTCGTGCCGTCATTTAGACGCGCTGGCACCAATGCCTCGCAGCTGCACGGTGCGCTGGGCAAGAGCTATAATCAAAAAGATATGGAGGACGATGAGGACTCCAGTAGTTCCTCCACTACGTCTTCTTCTGACGAGGAGGATGACGAAGACCAACATCACCATCAGCATGGAGCTCACCACAAGAAGAAATACCACAAGAAACCATCCCGTCGATTTCAAGTTGGAAATGAGCACTACCACACGAAGGGCAGGGTGTCGAAGCGCGATGGACGATTGAATATCTCTCTTAATGAGACCAGCAATACAGGTTATTTGGCCAAGGCGCTCGGGACAGCGGTCAGGAAGGTTGTGCCAATGGGTGAGATGGAGAAGAAGGAGGGTGCGGATAAGGTCCAGAGGAAACCACAGGTCGTGTCGCGGCTCTCAGACGTCAGCACTACTGCTGGTGTTGACACTATCTCGTGTCCGAAGCTGAACATTGTCATCATGGTCATTGGCTCGAGAGGCGATGTGCAGCCGTTCTTGAAGATTGGCAAGGTGCTGAAGGAACATTACGGCCACCGGGTGCGCATCGCCACGCACCCAGCCTTCCGTGACTTCGTGGAGAAAGATTCGGGGCTCGAGTTCTTCTCCGTGGGCGGCGATCCTGCCGAGCTGATGGCTTTCATGGTCAAGAACCCCGGCATGATACCTACTCTGGAGACAGTGAAGGCGGGAGACATTGGTAAGCGTCGCGCCGCTATGGCCGAGATGTTTGAAGGATTCTGGAGGTCTTGTATTCAAGCTACCGACGACAAGGCCGACGTTCAGAACCTCAAGATGCTGGGAGAGAAGCAACCGTTCGTCGCCGACGCCATCATCGCCAATCCGCCTAGTTTCGCGCATATACACTGCGCCGAGGCCCTTGGCGTTCCTTTACATCTGATGTTCACCTTCCCCTACACGCCAACGCAGGCTTTTCCCCATCCGCTTGCGAGCATCAAGAGGTCCAATGTCGACCCCGGCTACACGAATTTTATCTCGTACCCGCTTGTAGAGATGATGGTTTGGCAAGGACTGGGTGATTTGGTCAACGATTTCCGGGTCAAGACGCTCTGCCTTGACCCGGTGTCGACACTCTGGGCACCGGGTGCCACTTACCGTCTGCACGTCCCCTTTACTTACCTCTGGAGTCCCGGATTGATACCGAAACCCGCAGATTGGGGTGATGAAATCGATGTCTCGGGCTTCGTCTTCCTGGATCTGTCCTCGACCTTTCATCCACCGCAACCCTTGTCTAAGTTTCTGGATGCCGGCGAGCCGCCTATCTATATCGGCTTTGGCTCGATCGTTGTTGATGATGCAAATAGGTTCACGGAGATGATCTTCGAAGCGGTCAAAGCGGCGGGTGTCAGGGCGCTGGTCTCTAAAGGATGGGGAGGATTGGGAGCTGGTGAGTTGGATGTTCCGGAGAACATCTTCCTCCTGGAGAACACGCCGCACGATTGGCTGTTCCCCAAGGTACGGGCAACTGTTATTCATGGTGGTGCCGGTACCACAGCTATCGCACTGAAATGCGGCAAGCCGACCATGGTCGTGCCCTTCTTTGGTGACCAACACTTCTGGGGCTCCATGATCGGGAACGCTGGGGCTGGACCTCAACCCGTCCCCTACAAGAGCTTAACCGCGGAGAAGTTGGCTGAGGGCATCAAGTACCTTCTCACCGACGAGGCCGTCAAAGCTGCACAAGAAATATCTCGGCGCATTGAGGCTGAAGGAGACGGTGCCGAGAATGCTTGCCATGCCTTCCATAGCCACCTGACGCTATCTGGCACGAACTCGATGCGATGCGGTATCCTTGAAGATAGGGTTGCCAGCTGGAAGTTAAAAGAGACCAACCTAAGGCTAAGCCCTGCGGCTGCGGACATACTGGTGGAAAAGGGCTTACTCTCATGGAAAAATCTCCGCCTCTCGCGACACAATGAGTGGAACGATTTCGAAGGACCAGGTGAGCCTGTTACTGGTATCTTCGGCTCGGTAGGTCGCACGGCTGCGAACGTCGCCGCTGGTATTGGAGGAGTGCCGTATCATCTCCACAAGACTGCCCAGAAGCGAAGGGAGAAGAAGGCGAAGGCGAGGAAGAAGGAGCAGGTGAAGAAAGAGAAAATCGAGAGGGCCAACGAGGTCAAGGCGACCAAGGCACTTGATCGCAGCGTGACTAACGGTAACGGCGCGGTGTCACCGGAGACTAATGGCTACGCCGTCGAGTCAGAGCCGACGTGTGCCCAGCCTACCGTGGCTGTAGACCATGCGACTCGTTCGGAGGTGACGTTACCAGCCGACGGCTCCCGCCCGGATAATGACCATCGTAATCAATCGGACGTGTCTAACCGACGCAAACACCTCGGACGCAACGACACGGCTGGTACCGCCTCCACCGTCGAAAGCTACCATGATAATCCCCTTGAGGTAGCCGAGGAAGTGGTTCACAAAATCGGCCACGGTACGGCCAAGTCCGCCAAGGCGCTCGCCAATGCCCCTGTTGACCTTTCCATGGCCTTGGCCCAGGGCTTTCACAACGCCCCTCGGCTGTACGGCGATGACACCGTTCGCCGCCCTCCCCGCGTCACAGGAATCCGGTCCGGCTTGCGAGCAGCAGGCCACGAATTCATGTATGGCGTCTACGACGGAGTTACAGGCGTCGTCCGCCTCCCATACCGCGGAGCCAAGGCCAACGGCGTCCCGGGCTTCGCCAAGGGTGTTGGTATGGGGTTGACAGGGTTCGTCCTCAAAGATCTTGCTGCCATTGTCGGACCGGTGGGGTATACCCTCAAAGGCGTGGCGAAACAGCTGGATCGAGGACGACAACCTGTCCGGCACATCCGACGTGCACGCATCGTCCAGGGCCAACGTGAAGTACGAGCCATGTCACCGGAAGAGCGGAAGAAAATTTCCGCTGAAGTCGCCCGAGGATGGGAGGTCATGCGCGCGTTATGGGAATATCTTGAGACACTCGAGAAGCGCGGCCATCTGCACCTCCGGAAGAAAATCAAGGTAAAGCGGGTTATGGGCTTCGGAGCGGCATTTGAATCTGTGGCCGCTGCCGAAACAGCTCTGGCTCGTCTCAAGCGCGGCGAAGACATCGACGTCGTACTGGGTGACGTCGACCTCCTCGGTCTTGATCCGGCCGGTGATGGCGGGAGGACGGGTAAGACCAAGATCGAAAGGGACGTTCATCAAGAACAACTTCCTCCTCGCCGGCATGAGAAGCTGAAAGAGGAAACCGGTATCCTATCTCCGCCAGAAAGGCCAGTGGCGGAGATCAAGAAGGAGCAGATGAAAGAGCAGGGGGCCCGGATATTGAGCCCGGGACAGGAGGTCAAGACCCCTCGGGAAGAAAGGGACAACCCGTTCAGTGCGAGCTTCAGAACGATGCAACGGAACCGGGCTGAGGCCAGGGAAGAAGAGGAAGGATTGCCTGCCGCCACCCCGGTCGTTACGCCTGCGGTCGCCTAGAAAGCTCGTTGGTGGCGTAGGATCAGGGGCTGGACAAGGCCTAGAGGTTGGTTCCGAGTCGATGGGGGAAGGAAGAATAGGTTTAAGAGACCAAGACGGACGGGAAGATGAGCGCCAGATGGTTATGATGACGGCCACGGCCGTATGTGGAGATTCTGGGTCGGTCTAGCGCATGACCTTTTTCTTGTGCATCTTGAGGACAATACCCCTTTCTGTTGGTTTTGTACACGTCCAGCATAGATACAACCTAGGCCGGTTGTGTGGGTTATAGCATGATCAGCGTTGGTTTTAAGCAAGAGAGCATCTACGGAGGGGTCAGTAAACGAATAGTAATGGCAAATGATAATAGGAATACCCGCGTTCGAGAACATGTCAACCCGAGTGGTGGTGATGTAGTACCGTGACGTTGCTGCAATAGCTTGCCTTGCCATGCCATACCTGCAACCGGATGATTACAGCAACGGCTCGATGTCAAGAGCATCTATCTTTCCAGGGCAAACTGTTTGCTGGACCCGGAGCTGACACCGGGCGGAGCAGAGATCGAAGGAATAGGTTGACGTATAGCTTGGACGGACAATCCCATTAACTAAAATCCTCCGACTATCACAAGATTTTGCTGTCTGTACAGAAATATGATAACAAGGACCTCAGAAAAGCAGGGTACCGCCGTTCAAAAGGGTGAGGCTACCAGTGTATGGAAGGTGCTGATGCTCCTATCCCTGTCTGCTGTAACTGAAACCTAGGGCGCGTTGTCTGGTGTTCCAGACAGTCGCAATGTCTGGATTGCTAGCGTTTGGGTTAGCCTGTTCCCTGTCTATAAGACGGGCATGATATCCTCACGACTTTTACCTCGCCCATGCGGTGGCTTTCAGGTTATGTGAGGAGCAGCTTCATAAAGTCATGGTAGTTTGAGAGACAGATCTCAGAGCAAAACCTTCCAGCTCTTATGCACTGATAGGTGCTGTTGGACATACCTGGATATTATAAGGACGGGTGGAAGATAGCAAGCATTTGTGTCAGAATGTTCAGTCGTATCTCGAGATACAAAATCATAAGACCATGGGATACTTCTTTCCTTAATATACTACGGATTGATTGGCCACTACGAACAAGGCCGCTCCCAGAACCTCATCCGCCGTCGACCAACCTCCGAATTCGTTACAAGTAGAAAACCGGGACCGTGAACGCGGAAGAAAACGACAAGGTGGAAAAAGGAAACTCAAGTAAACCACGCCTTTTTCAAGATCCAGAGTCGAGGCCTAACAATGCGGGTAGTAGCTAGAAGCGAACGAACAAAAATCACGCAAGAAAAGTCCAACGCAAGCCCGACTCATGATTAAACAGATATGACCCCTCCTCCTGCCGAGTTGCAATTTGTGGACACCGCTCATCTCTTCGAGCAAGTAACGTGTGTCTTGCCCAGTCATGCCAGCCAAACTTCTCTGAGCAAAGAATGGGGACCGGCCATCGTGAGTCGGCGTCGTCAAATACCAGAAGCGGATGTGCTTCGTGGCCGTCTAGCATTCGGCGGGTATCGAACTGATTGCCGCACATAGAATTTGGCGCGGTAGCAAAAGGAGAGGTCGGTTACTCGTCAGTCGGAATGAGCTACTTGGCTCAGCGAAAGTTCAATTATAGGGTATATGGGTATAGGTTCGTTAGCTCAGATGAGACCGCAAATGCGCAGGTTCTCCTGGATGATGATGTCTGGGACAAACATGTCAGCTTATGTCCCATATCTCGCAGTGAGGGACCAAACTTACCGTTGACAGCAGCCATCACGAACCGTATTTGTGTGGTGTCTGTCGCGCATGTGAAGTGTGTGTAGATTTGCTTCGTCTCGTGCTGGTTCAAGCTGACGAAGCGGTTGAGGATATATTGGCAGGCTTCCGAGTAGTCATCGCCACCCTCGTAGTCCGGGAAGTAGTTCTTCATGGGGCTGACAGGCAGCTTCTCCTTGAATCGATCGATCTTGTTGAGGAAGAGAATGATCGAGGTCTTGATGAACCACCTGGAGTTGCAGATCGAGTCGAACAACGTCAAAGCCTCTTGCATACGGTTGACAGTCTCGTCCTCGAACAGCAGCTGGTCGTATTCTGAAATGGCGACCAGGAAGAGAATCGTTGTGACATTCTCGAAGCAGTGAATCCACTTCTTACGCTCGGACCGCTGACCACCAACATCGAACATCCGGTAAGTGAGATCACCGATGATAAAGGTTGTTTCCGTGATACCGGTCGTCTTGACACGAGATCGGAGTACGTCCTGGTCGTTGGGCATGTAGTCGGGAGCAGCAATGCGGGCAATGTTGTCGAAGTAGCTGTAGGACCAGAGTTAGTGCAATGCTCAAACGAATGTGTGAGGAGCAAGGGGGAAATGCGTACTATCGTGCGGAATCGTTCAGCTGGTATTCCCTCGATCGCTTGAAACACTCCTGGACGCCGCGGTCCTTCCACAGCGCCTCGATGGCGTTGCCAACCTCTGGCGGCAGGACATCACCCTCAATCTGAGCAGGTTGCATGAAAATGGTCTGGACGTGGTACTCCATGCGTTGATCCTCCAGGGGAAGCTCGAGCGACTCCATTGCCTCCAAAATAACGCGCATTGACTGGACGGTATTGCTGAAGATGATCTCCTTGAAAGACTCCCGCTCGTCGCGCGAGTAGCCGCCCTCGTGAATCAACTTCATCTGTTTCAAGATGGTCGACTTTCCAGATTCACCCGCACCTGCAAGTTTCCCAGATTAGCCATGTCGATGGCAGTCATATCTCCCTGAGCGAACGAAATGGGGCGATGTCGCAAACATACGCCCATTCCTCAATGAACCGACAGGAGAGCTCTACTTACCCAAAAGGAGCATCTTAATCTCATTGCGCTGGGCCATACGATCCCTCTTCAATTGGTTCTCAATCTCCTCATTCCGGGCCTTGCCCTCCTTCTCCTCTGTGCTCATTCCGCAACCCATCTTGGCGATTTGTTCGGTCGTACCGCGAGTGGACAGTGCAAAGGACGAGTGTCGTCAGATGTTGGGTATCGAAATCTGCGATTAAGATTCCAGGTTAGACGAAAAGATTTTTCTCAGGTGGGCGCTTGAGGTCCCCAGCGCAGCGAAATGCCAACGTGTTCCGGGCGCTGAGCTACACCGTGCGGGCGGGAGGGTCCAGATCAGATATGGTCACCTGTCGGTCGCGCTCTCCAAACTTGTGATTGCAGTTCGATCTCATAAGCCGCAGTGTTGCTTCTTGTTCCAATTGACGGTGCCGAGATGATCAAGGCTGAGATCGCCCAGCAATGATAGGGTGAAGTGACGACAAGGCACGTACCAAAAGCTCACGAGGAAAGCGGAAAAAACACCGAACAATCAAACCTCGCCGACCGTGATTCTGTAGAATTCGGAGCTGAAACGAATAGGACGAACAAAATGCAGCTGCAAGGCTAAAATTCCTTCCAGCCGCGAATACGAAAAAGGAAAATTGTCTTGGGACGGACACGGAAGGTTCTGCGAGGTGATGGGTTGGTAGAGGTTTCGCGAGAGCGAGGAGAAGTTGAAGGGGTACGGGGTGATTTGATGGGCGTTGAGCACAGTGGTGTGGGTGCCGTTTTAGCGGTTGAGCAGTCCGCAGAACGTTAATGGCTGCAGGCCCTTACAACCTCTCCATGTCGCTAAGACCGACCTTGACAAGGAGTTGCTTCTGCTACGGTAGAGCGTTTTGGAGATCTGACCAATCGTAGTTCTTCTGTAGAGGAGCAGATTGGATACAGGTGGGGACCTTTCGACTGCCTGCCGCAATGGAGCTTGACGTGAAGGAAAATAGGGGGATGGAATTCTTACGAACGTAACCAGGTAGGTATCTTAGGTACCTAATCTTCCTACCTCACTCAAATACCTGTACCTGTAAACAATATCACAACACATTCACACTACTGTTACAATAAGATGCAGCACACAAAAAGAATGCACCTTGGCCATATCCATATGTACAGTGGCTCTGGCATTTCCATCTTGAATGTCTGGATTCTCCGGCACGGCTACTGAAATGACTGGCGGAGACTAGCATGGGCAAGGGGCGGTTGGCTATACAGGGGTCACGGTCTTGCGAATGTCTCCAAGACGGTGTCGACCCGCGATCCCGAGCTTGTCTAGCTCTAGCAATACGCAGGATGAGCACGTACAACGTAGTTGCACCTCATGTTTCTTGTAATTGTCGTCGCTATGCCAGCAGGAGGCGAAGTCTTGGAATAACTTTAAGAGCATCAACGCTGCAGAGCCCCCGCCCGGTTTCCCCGCCGGCAAGCCTCATGTTAACGAGAGCGTTTCAAGCTTTCCACTTATCTTCATGCGCTACCGCTTTTTAGGACCTATGGACTACCAAGACGCCAGTAAATCAAGATGGTATTGAGCAATCCCAAGCGCGTGGACCCTGCAAAAAAAGGGGCGATTGTGAAGGGTCACTTGCGTTGCTCGGACCTCTTTGATAATCTTCTTAGTTCGATAGAGCGATCTCATTCCGCGACCTCGGTTCCTGGCAACAGTTCAAATCGGAGACTCGTGTTGCACCCGCCCGAAGATAATCAACTCTCCATCACTGTGATATATTGCGACGCCGATACAGACTTCTAGATCTCCATCCATTTGCGCCCAGCAGAAATAGGCCTGAATAGCGTTGCCTGAGCGACCACACACATTCTTCTCACTCATGAGGCTACTGTTATTCCGGGGCGCTGGCAGCGAAGATATGTGTAAAATTGGCAGAGTTAGCTGGTGCTTGTTTGCTATGTGCCTCCTCCAAACACGGTGGCACAAACACGAACCAAGCGGACACGGCAGCCAACAGCGTGATATGTTTGTTGGTGACAGCTTGATGTACCAGTCCTTTCACATTCGTAGCCTTGCAGGCTCGCGTAGATATCTAGCGAGCTTCTGGGACACCCGTCGGAATTCGGAATAGCAGAACAGGTGAGTTGTGACTGCAGTTTGCCCAACGGCGGAGACAATCTCCTGTCCGTTTGAGACTGTACTGGTGAGTGGTGACAGGACAAGGTAACCTTTCCATATCGGCCACTAGTGTCCTTCTAGAAGCTGTTGGTTTCCCCGGGGGCCGGGGGTTCTCTTTCAAAATCGTACGTACGCCGTACTGATTCTTCGCCAGCCAGGGTAGCAACCGCTGGTGGGACCGTGGGACGGTCAAGCAGAAGATTTAATTACGATACCGTAAAAGTGGCGGTGTTGCCGCCATGAGCTCACACGTGGATGACAGGTTTATTAGAATGACGTGCAGCTCCGGCTCTGCTGTTATATGATGCTCCCAATCGCTCAAGGGTGAAAGAGCACCAGTGATCCAAAGCCATATCCGGTTTGTTTACTTGATAGACTTCTTCACCGTTGACAACTGGTGTAGAGACACGCGTTGTGACGGCTCCGAAATGAGCTACCGTTGCTTGACTCTGTACGTAGCACAGTCAGACAACAAAGCTGAAACCCCTGGCGCCGCAACGACAGGTGGAGAATCCTGATGTTCTAGAAGCCATCGGCCAGCTCTGACCCCAGGACATTCTCTCAGGCTTCCATCCGCTGCATTGGCCCCTATCTGACTTCTTGCTTCTGTGAAGATCTGAAAACATGCAGATGATGTTCTCTTTTCTTGGCTTGGCCGGGTTTCCTTGTCACCAGGTTCAGACGGTAAACGCTCTCTTCTGCCACCTAAGCCGTTCACTACAACGGTGATGAGCATTAACCGGGCAGCCACCCGTGCATTGTTTATGGTACGTAGGAGTGTTCGTGTACAGCAGGATGTAGCACAACCGAGCAATATAGTGCAAGCCGCGTCTACATCCCCAGTGGCACGAAGCAGAGACAAACTGCATAGAGTTTGTTTGTCTCAACGGTGACTTGGTAACGATGCTCCGGATTGTGTCTAGGTGCCATTGTTGTTAACCTGTGAATGTGAGAGCGAGCACTGGCGAGATGGAGCCGCTTCAGCTTCTCAGGGGTTCACTAGCCGCTACTTAGATTATCCCTGTAGCGACAGCGGGTGGGTGCCGATCGAAGGTCAGCGACCGGTTTCTATTGGACACAAGCGAGGCGTGACAAGCGCGACCAGCCTCAACACCACCACGTTCATGTATCAAAAATCGTGCCGGGCCTGTAGTTGTGCCAGGCATTCTTTGTTGATGCTGTTCGCCGCAGTTGGTTTGTTTGCGTAGCTTTTCCCGCTGCTGCCGTCGACGCCGTAGCCATGGCCATTCCGATGACGCGGTTGGGCGATCGAGCCTTCAACCACAGCGTTGCCGACGACGTGGAGGCGGAGTATGATCGTTTGAGGGATCTGGCGAGAGCAGAGGCTTCAAAGAAGAGTTCGTGCTTTGACCGGGTATGCTCATGCTCTCAATCCCTCATCTGTGCATAACCCTTACTGGCTTCTAGGCACACCAAGCATATGAACAGGGAAACGGTGCACAGGCCAAGGCTCTGTCAGAGGAAGGCAAAAAGTACGCCGCCCTACAAGATAGCTACAACAAGCAGGCGTCCGAATTCATATTTCGTGAGAACAACGCGCCAGGTCGGGTGGCTGAGGACACTATCGACCTTCACGGCCAGTTCGTCGATGAGGCCCAAGATATCCTGGAAATGAGGATCCGCGATGCTCAAGCCAGAGGACAGACGCACCTGCATGTCATCGTGGGGAAAGGGAAGCATAGTACAGGCCATGTCGATAAGCTGAAGCCTGGCGTCGAGCAAGTCTGTCGCCAGTTGGGTCTTGACTTTGCCACCGAGGCCAACGAGGGCCGGATCTATGTCGATCTGACAGGAGGAAGAGTCGGCAGTGCTCCTCCGCTACCACCGCAACCCAGTGGGTACCAGGGTGGTTATGCATCCGGGGGTTATCCTGCAGCAGGATATCACGGCGGCGGCCATCAACAGCATCAACAGCAACACCATGGTCAACAGCATCACCAACAGCAACAGCAGCAGCCTCAGGACGATGTCGAGAAGCTGATTCTGGGCTGTGTGCGCTGTTGTGTCGTTATGTGAGATGAGAGTCACGAATAGTCAGCATGCTGCCGTCAGGTTTGACTCTCTCTTGCCTCCGCTTCGTGGTTGCGTGCACGGCAGGGCGTTTCGGGATGGGGGTGCTTTTGGATATACCAGTCACAAGTCGATGTTACATGTTTGGCATTGAATCTCCTCCTGTTTTGAAAAAGATATCACGTTTTTAGGACAGTGATTTTGGAAGTCATACGTTATCTCGGTTTTTGATCGGGCCTCTGACGGTTGGTGCTTTCCATCTTTGTGCTTGCCTCGAGTCCTCACTTGTGACTCCTCTCTACCGTAGAGCCATCAGTTCTGTCATCGGGTGAAGCTCTGGACAAACATCATTCACACAAAAGCTCTCATTTATAGACATCCTGACCTGTGCTGGCTTGTTTTCCCAATGGCTGTCTCTAATTGCACCTCACCCTACTGGTTATTGTCTAACAGCTACATCACCTAAACCTTCAAAAACAGCCATACTTAGTATCGTCATCCTCAAGAAGCAGTCAACTTGCGCCTAGATGCCCTCGCCCTGCTCACCATACCCGCGGCAACCGACTATGTCTTCAACATCCGTTAGAACCGGCAAGGCAGCCCGGGAACCGACTCACCCCTTCGACCCGACGTTTTACACATACGAATCCTTACGAGCTAGCAGCCTCGAAATCGTTCTTCTAGCCCTCGGCGTCCTGCTCCTCGTCACTCTCCTCGTCCTTGTGCTTTTCATCGGTCATCGCAGCCGCACCAATCAGCCGAACACTACATCCTCCCAGTTTCACAACCACTACACCAGAGGCTGCCTATGGTCAGAAGTCTTCCCGCCCTCTACCCGCGAGGAACGGCTCTCGGTCATGGTAGATAATGGTACCGAGAGATTTCTCGATGAGGTCCGAAAGCGAAGTAGGAGTTATGCTAGGGCTTTAACGCACGAGCTGAAGGAGGTTGGAAGGACACTTGGAGGGGACGGAATCGGGCCGGAGAGGGATTTGGAGGGCGGTATAGGGTACGATGATCAAAGTGATACGGGGGACATGGATAGGCGATGGAGTTCTGGGGCTGACGTTGAGACGGCAGAGAGGGCAAGGAGACGAGTCAGTTCCTTTGTGCGGGATAGAGGTGGGAGGAGCGAGAATGCTCTGAGTGATGGTTGGTAGGGGATACAGGTGTCTTGAAGCTCCTTTGCCGGCGATCGCCCAGGCACCTCGGAGGTCAGCTTTGTCTGCAGCATAACCCTGTCTTCGAAGTGGTGTTTGAAGGTCGATCGGCCGGCAGGAGACCATCGTACTAACAGATTGTTCAATCGCTCCATACGTTCTTCTTCACTTCATCCAAGCCTCTAACTGCAAGCCCCGTGTATACCTCGCTTAGCCGTAGCAATACTGCCAAGGCAACCGTCCGTTGTTTTTGCAGGCCATCACGCTCCCGTAAACTGCTTGTTTTGGGTCATGTTATACATTCCCTAGCCACTAGGTGATCCTCTAAAACGCCCAATCGCTTTTTACCTCCACACCCACGGGGGTATCATCACCACTTCCATCTCTTTACGCCGACTTCCTGATGTCCTTCGCGGCCTGCTTCAAGCTAGAGTTGCACTCCTCGTACGCCCTTCCGGCACCGAAACCAACACCGGCGAAGGCAGGCCACGCCCTGCGCTTGAAAAGGAGGACTGAGAAGACGACACCAAAGCCAAGACCAAGGGTGGACTTGATCACGAGGTTGGAAAGACACCGGTCCCACTACACACATCTCTCGGTCAGTAAAAGTACGGGCTACGCGCCTGGGGAAGAGGTGAGGTCGCTACCTTCTCATTGAGAAGAGCTTCGCTGACAGGGCGCGCAACGACGGCGGAGGGTTTTGGGACGGTTGTGTCGGACATGGTGGGCGCTATTTTCCACTTTGGTGAGCTTTGATGGTCGATTGGTCACTTTGGCCGTACATACCTCGCAAAAAAGATAGCTGAGTTATGAGACACTAAGGTTGGGAGAGTTTCGGGCTTTTCCAGACGTTATCCGTCGTTTGATGATGTATTTTCGGGCCAAGCTGCCAGGAATTGGATCCCCGTCGCCGACAACAACCCGAGCGCAGGGGGCAGCTGCGCATGCTAGACCCCACTTATATTTTTCTTATCGCACCTCTTATCCGGAGCAGAGTGCTTGCATGTAGAGAGACCCAGATCGACTTTTCGTGATCAAACCTGGGCTGGTTTTAGTACAGAGTTGGCCGTTATGTCGGAGAAAGCAAAGCAAGTCAGTATTAGTCTCGAGAGCACGGTTGGGTTACTTGTTTACTAACCACACTGTAGGCCGGCGAGCTTGCCCTTGTAAAAGCGGTTCGAGGTCTCGATCAGAAAGGCAGCGATACGATACCGGACCGGCTAGAGCAAATATGGCAGATCCTCTCGATATACCCTGGCGGCAGGTTTCATGCGGCAGAGGAGATGGTTGTGCGGTGGCTGCTCAAGAACATGAACGGCACTAGCGTGGCCGCTGAACAGTTACGACGATATCCCTTGACCTGGCGCATCCTGGGCAAGGTCTTCTCCTCGATACCACTTTTCTCCTTGGCCAAGTCTTTGGCCGACCGAAGATTCGTACCGATCTTACAGAACGCCTTGAAGAATGCATCAGAGCCGAGCCAAAGCGGTACAGTGTCGAAGGATGTTGAGATGGTGGACGGTGACATCGAGGATAGGCCGTCGAAGAGGAAGAGATCAGACGACGTGTCATTCGATATTGACAGCCAGAGGCGGCCGTCTGGTTGTCTCCGCACAGCGGAGGTAATGTTTGAGGCTCTTCGATTGCTCCTCTCACGACTCGAGTCGAATACCTCTACCATGCCGAAGCGGGAAAATCACATGGGCGCTGAACACATCAAGTCTCTATTCTGCTCGTCGGCCGAGGAGGTCAAGGACTTGATTGTTCCGGCCCTCAGTATCTGCAATTCGGCTGTGAGCAGTTTTCCTCAACAAGAGGCATATGAAGGACAAGAAAATTGGATCGCGACCATCCACGGTATCTGGGACCTTCATCTTCAGGGTGACGGTGACGCACTGCAGGTCGCTACGCATTTCGCCCAGTTCTCAGTCAGCATGCTTGGGAGGCTCACAGATGCACCGCCCCATGAGTGGCAGTTGGGTGTCAACGATGAAGTCAAGCAGCGATGGACGCAGGATCTCAAGCGGTTCCTAACTCGGAGCTTCATATTACCAGCTCGGACAGCCTACATGAACAAAGAAGTACTGGAGATCATCAGAATAGCCGTCGAGAAGACCCTCGTATACTCTACGTTGTCATGTCCTGTTATTTTCGACCTAGTCCTCTCTGCGCCACATCTGGCCGGCGGCCAAGGAGCTAGGAGAGAGAACGATCTGTGGATCCAGGCCGTTTTCTCACTCCTGATCGAGACACTCCAAGAGAGTAGATCTCCATACCGGCTGGCCGCAGTCCGCTACATGATGGACAAGGCTCTCAAGTGGGACGTGTCACTGTCTAGGGAAAGTCTCCGGTCTTGTGCAAAAAGCTACGCGCTGGCATCAGACACTCCCCAGTGGTCACTGCTGCTTCCGATTGCTAAGCTCAACGTCGACACATTCATTGCCGGAGATGATGACAGCCTACTGAAACTCATTCTTGACCTGTCGATATCTGACCAAGTGTGGACGGACGCTGAAGCCGACGAGGCAGCAGACTTCCTAGTCACTCTTGCGGACGGCTATGGTATAGGTCGAGACCTGACTGGGTTTTTACAGAGATGGTTTCGGTACCTGTCCTCAGCTAAGCCGCATCTTCCTTTTAAGTCTTCCAAGGATACGCTCTGGTACAATGAGAACCTCTATCGGAGAGTCTCCGAACTTCTAGAGAAAACCATGAACACGAAACAAATACTATCATTCTTGGACTGGCTCGATTCGCAAGAGGACGGCGCAGCTCAAAACGCAGCAGTGATTCTCATTCTCGGAGCACTGTCACAGGGAATAAGGCAAGACGAAATTGTCGATGCTGTGGGATTGCGGTTACATGACACGGTTTTCAGGAGACATCTGCCGGCCGGCGTCAACGACGAAGTTGTAAGCAACAGGTGGATCGTGGCTCGGCGATCGGTCGAGTGGGCAACATACGAGCAGGCCCAGCGGGTATGGTCGGATCTAGCCACGGAGGTCAAGAACGAGCTAGAAACGAATGAACCTCTGGATCGTGCCAGCATGGTTGAAGCTTACAAGTTTGCGGCATCAGCATTGGTAGCGAACTACCCTGGAGGTGTTCATGAGGAACAGATAATCGACCAGATGCTAAAGTTCTTGGATCAAGTATATGCCAGTTTCGACAACAAGTCGGGTAAGGTTTTCGGACCACATTCCGGACGTGCGGCTCAGCTGGAAGAAATCTGGGGAGACGGATCCTGTCCTCGACTTTTGAGGTAAGTCTTCTGTTCGACCACGACCTGGACGAGGAGATGTCACTGACTTGGTTTTCCCCCGAAGCTTGATCGTAGAAAAAAGAGGCAATCACTCCTGCCGATCGAAGATCATACCACACTATCTCCAACGTGGTGGAGCAAACTACACAGAACTGTACACAAACGAGGATAATGTCAACAGCAGGAGAACTGTCGGTATGTTGCTCCAGAGGAACTATTCTGGTCCTAGAGCTATCTACTGACAACGCTCCAGATGAGTTGTACCAAGCCTTGAAGAATAGCGAAGGCGGGAATTCTCTTCGACAATTCCTTGCTCTGCCGATAGACGTCTTGACCCGAGAGAGAAGAGAGGAGATGATGGCTACCGAACTCCTTCCCGGGATAATGGGACAGGAGCATGCTGAACCTGACACGCTGAAAGTGATTACCGGTGCTATGATCAAGGTCATGGCCAAGCCAACCTTCTATCAGGTATCTCTCATACATGAACCTTGTAATGCTCCTGACCATCACTAACTTTGAATCGTAGGATATGGCATTCACAGATCTTGATCGCCTAGGTGAGCTGATGGCGAGTGCTAGCTCCGCTAAACATACGATCAACAAGGTACTAAGCAAAGACTTTGCGGACCTTCTGGAAGAGCTGGCGACTCGGATACTCAGACAAATGACGGCAAACGTCGAGAAACGCGAACAAGACTATCTGCGGAAGGCTGTTCAGGTAGCGACAGCTTGGCCTGCGTTATCCGCAGACGTTCGTATGTGCTTTAGGATTATCTTGGTGAAGAGGTTGCTTCTGGCTGTCAGGCAACCCTCCGTACTCAAGGTCCTTCCCGACGTCGACATGAATTTCTTAGAAGACCGGCTGTGCGAAATGATCAAGGTCGCAGTACAGCATTTAACGGATGGAACGGACCGCGATACTTCAAGCCTTGGTCCCCCCCGTCTTTCCACGGTGCTTGAGGCAGTGGACACCCTACCACAGGACAAAAGATCGCAACTGCTTATCGAGCGTCAAGAGCATCTCGAAAATACTCTGAGCAAGCTGGCAGCAGCTGGTGAGGCTGACACCTGGACATTACGCAAATTCCTTCTGCAAGCCAGTATGGCCAACGGGAAGCCCATTGTAGACATGAACCAGCTTCTTGGACTCGAATCAGCGAATAGCCAAGATGGCTTATTCCCGCACAAGGAAGCCATGCTCCAATGCGTGGATGTCGCCATTGAGAGAGCAGATGAAGAGACGAGGCTGCAATACATCGAAGCGCTACTACGAGAGCAGGGAGAGGGACCTGCTAGATTGGCGAGACTGCTCGCTGTACAGCGCATCCTCCAACAGCTCGAAGGTTCGTCTTTGCATCCGTACCGCCAACTTTGCTGAGCTCTTTCCACTAACAAACATTACAGGCACCCGCAGCATATCCTCTTCCCCCTCCTCCACCTCCTACTCGACAATTCACACAACCCTCTGCAACCGCCTCCGCCAGTCGTCCTCGCCCGTGGAGTTCCTCCTAACAACGCAGATGCTCCAGCACCTCCTCGATGAGAAGTGGCACTCTATGAGCCAATGGAACATCGAACTCACCCTCTCCACCATATCTGTTCTCGCCTCCCAGTCCGTCTCCCACGCCGTCATCTCCACCACTCCCAAGTCCTACCCCGCCCTCTGCCGCCTCGTCCAAGTCATCGTCCGCCGACACCGGCTCCGTCTTGAAGGCCATTTCCACATCCTCGTCACAACCCTGCAATCTCTCCTTGGCGCCCTCATCCTCCACCCTTACTCCTCCGCCTCCCACACCACCCACGCCACCGGCCTCATCCGCGACCCTACCCCCTTCCTACCTAGGTGGGAGAACCACGCCAAGGCCTTCTCCCGTCTGCTGACGATGGTCTGTGAACCCACCGCGGCCAGCGTGTCCCGTCACGGAGCGCAGAATTCCCTGGACAGTGCGACAGACGCGGCGAAGCGGACGGCTGGCCAGCACATGTATCTGGTATTGATGACGTATATCAAGCTGCAGCTGGAGCAGAATGTCCCGCACGGCGTGAGAGAGAAGATGGAGCCGGGTGTGTTCAGCGTGTTGGATGTGACGAGCGCCGAGGGCAGAAGGGTGATGAACGATGCGTTGGATGCGAGTGGACGGGCGATCATGAAAGAGATGTATAAGGGCTATTTGAAGTTCGGCAAGTGGAGTGGTATTTAAGTCAGGAAACACGAGAGCCTATGTAGACAACGACTTAGTTAAGACTACGCTGGTGTAGAAGTCACGACCATCTGCATGCGTGGCCTTATATCCAAACTTGTCAAGTAGTGCTCATGGTGAATGGTAGGTTTACATATAGCAACTAGGTCAATTTGTCCATGGTTTCGCCGGTGGGAGAGTATTATTCTCTCAGAGACATGAAATGTAGATTTTTGGGTTTCACTACCTTATCTACTCTTGGGGTCTACAACACCACCACGGCCTCCGACGCCGTACTTCGCCTGCGCCTCGACGACACCAGGCTTGATAGCCGGTAGCTCTCTGCCCCGTCTGGTTGGCCACGCCAGGAAATTGGTTTCGGCGAGGTACCTTAGGAAGCGGCCAACACCTTCTCTAGTGATGCCCTCTCCAGCACTCTCATCGACACCGGTCCACCGGTCTGCATCAGCCTTGAGGACAGCAACAGCATTGCGATCATCCAATTCCGGCGCGCGGGTGGTGGTGGGGAGATTGTTTGTCGCCATGTGGAACAGGGGCATGAGGGCGCTCTGTTCCTCGTCTTTCTGGATGGGACCTGCCGAGACAAAGGTCTCGAGCTGGGCCTTCCACTGGTCGTAATCCACTTCGGGGACGTCGTAGCCGTAGTAGCTCAAGATGGAGAGATACTCGTTCATGCGCAGACGGGGATGGGCGGTGACTTGGATGACGTGGACGCCGACATCGCCCTTGTTGCTGTTTGCAGTTTCGGCCGGGACGGGGTTCAAGCTAGCTGCAACGACGACAGTAGACACGTGACCCACAGGCACGGCGTTGATTGTGTTGATAATGTGCGGACGGCTTGACAGCTGGATACAGCCCTTGAGCATGCGGATGAGGAAGTCATCATTGTTGCAGACACCGGTCGCAGCGTCTCCAAGGATATAACCTGGTCGGATGATGGATCCGAGGAGGCCCCGTCTGCCAGCCTCGCGGACGAGCTGTTCAGATACCTGTGGTCCATCAGATTAGATATTTACTCAACGCAGACAGGGGTCCCTAGAGAGTACTTACCCATTTGGACTGGCCGTATCCGGTTCCGAGACCGTTGCGACTGCCCATCAAGTCGTCTGCTTCCATGACAGCGCCTTGTCCGGTGCTGGTCTGCTCTTGTGACAGCTTGATGTAGTAATCCGTGTCCAGAACGCTTGTCGAGCTGATGAATGTGAAAAGCTTGGGCTTGCCCTGATTACAAAGCCGCAGGGTATCGATTGTTGATAGTACATTGCTACGCTCGAGATGCTTATACTGCTTCACCCAGTGGACAAGGGCGCCGTTATGGATGACCACATCGGCAGCGTCGCCAACCATCTTCCATGAGTCGTCATCAAGTCCAAGACGCGGCTGTGTCAGGTCACCAATGACTGCACTGAGCCTAGGGGCCCAAGAATCCTGCCATACGCCGTATCCGCGGAGGGAATTCTGAACCCGCTCCAGGGCGGCCGGGATGCCTTTCGCTCCACGGATATGAGCAATCACGTGTACGTTTTCACGCTCGAGCAAGTCCTTGACGATGTACGAGCCCAGGAAGCCTGTGGCGCCAGTCACAAAAACGGTAGTCTTGCTTTTCGGGGAGAGTGCGGCAGGGTCTGCCGTCTGATATTTGGCATCCAGGCTACCGAGCAGCTTGTCGAATGCCTGGGCGTAGGCAGCCTCGCCGTCCTCTGTTGCGCCCGAATCTTCCTTGCCCTCACGTTGACGGTCAATAAGTGTGCTAAGCGCCCCAAGCGTCGAGTTCGAGTACAGTGAGCTGATGGTCACGTTGGACCCCATGTTCTTGCGGATGTTGAGAAGAAGCTGCTGGGCCAGCAGGCTGTGCCCACCACTTTCGAAGAAATCAGACTCGGGATGGAGAGTCTTGGCATTCAAACCGTTGATCAGTGTTGCCCACTGCTCTGCCAATTCCTTTTCGGTGCTGCTGAGCGACTCCCATCTCTTCAGGTCTTCATCTGAAGCCTCTTCTGAAATCAGTGCCGCATCAGGGAACGGCAGGGCTGGGCCGTCCACCTTGCCGTTGGGATTCAGGGGCATCTTCTTCAGGAAGATGACATAAGTCGGGACAGCATGAACTGGCAATCGTGACTTGAGGTGATCGCGAAGCTCCGCTTGCATTGGCCGGTAGCGCTTAGAAAGCACGGTGACGCGTCCAATCTCGGTACCTTGCTCCTCAAGGTCTTCCAGGCCGCGTTCCGCTAGCCACTTGAGCCACTCTTGGTCCTCGGGTACGACGTAGCTGACCAATACTGGCTCCTCGTTCCGATCTCTTCGAAGTAGCGTCTTGCACTCGCGGACCAAATGGTGTCCTCTCAAGTTGGTATCAATCTCATTGAGCTCGATCCGGAAGCCACGAACCTTGACTTGGTCATCAGCTCTGCCTGTAATTGCGCAATTACCAGAATCGTCTAAGAAATGACCCAAGTCGCCGGTCCTGTAGATCCTGTCTCGTGGGCCTTTGTAGTATTTTCTCCAGGGCTGCTTGACGGGATCGGCAACTTTGTCATCGGCCTCAACCCACTTCTGGTTATCGACGAACCAGTTGTTGAGAAACTTTTCCCTGGTTTTCTCGGAATCATTCAGATATCCGTGAAGTCGGATGTTAGCAGGACTTCATCAGGATAAGAAGGGAGAGACTTATCTCGGCCAAGCCTGCTGCTCTGAGCATAATCTCACCGGCCTCACCGACGCCACAAAGCTTCGTCGGATCCTCCCGGTTGACCACGAGGAGCTGGACATTCTCGATGCCCTTTCCGGCAGGAACGATATCGCCAATCCTGTCTAACGCACCGGGGTCTTCGGCGTGGTTCTTGATGTGGTAATATGATACGCTGCGGCTCGTTTCGGTGGTACCATAGGCAGCGCAGATGTCCGCGTTGGGCGCCAGCTTGCGGAGCGCAGCGCAATCCTTCTTGGTCAGAATATCGCCAACGTAGAGAACCCACTTCAATGCAGGGAACTCTGCCTTGGCGCCGCCGCACAAGATTTGGCCCATCGCAGGCGTCAGATGGACCGCGTTGGGCTTGTGATCGCGGAACCACTCAGCTAACCTCTCGTGGGCGATATTCTCGCGAGCAGGGATGATCAGCTCCCCTCCCATGAAAATCGGACTGAAAATGTCTCGCTGGATAGGGTCGTGGCTTATACCACTGTCACTGGCTGTTAGCAAAGGCGTAACAGGTACCACCTTCAATAGGAATTTACCTTAGACAAGCAAACTTGGTCTCCGACGTCCAGTTGAAAGTCCTGGCCATCCATGGGAAGTACTTGGCCAAGCTATAATGTCTGCCCATCACGCCCCTGTAAAATAGTGAGCCAATGTCCGAACCTGTAAAGTTGCTGGATCTCGTACTTGGGTGTGGATGTCGTGCCACTGGTAAAGCTCAGAATACTTATTGAGTCCGGTCCTACAAGAACATCTGGAGGCGCTGCAGCCTTGCTTTCAATATCAATGAAGACTTCCTTCCCGTCAACCTCACCACCGGTAAGGTGGCCATCATCGCTCATCCGTAGCTCCGGCACTCGTATCTTGAGAGATAGTTCCTCGTCGATGTACTTCTGGACACGGGGCGCGAAAGTGCCATTCTCGTCTCTGGCTCTGCCAATCGTGATCAGGGCCTTGGGTTGTGAGACTTCGAGGTAGATCTGTTGTCTCGCCGGGGGGTACGCAGGGTCGAGGACGGTAATAGTGGCACCGGAAGCAAGGGTTCCCATAAAGGCGATGATGAGTTCGACGGAACGGTAGGCAAAGATCATGACAACATCACCATTGGTGATGCCAGCTTCATGGAGCTGATTGGCCAAGATGTTGGACGCCTCGTAGATCTGCTTGTAGGTGTATCTCCTCTCGGGCGTGGTGGAGGAAGCCGTTTCCGTGACGCACGGCGCATCGGGAGTCTTCAGCGCATTCTTGTGGAAGATCTCGTGGATGGCACCAATGTAGCCGCTCCAGTCGAGGTCAATGGTGGGATCGGGAAGCCCCATGGCGGCAACAATATGGCAGGAATATCCTGAAGACGGTTATGACTACTGTTGGGACAGGTAAAACATGAGAACAACCATTTGCCCACTATTTCGCAAAGGAAAGAGTTCTGCCGCCACTCCGATCTTCGGGCGAGGGGCCGTTTTGTCCAAATACGGTAGGCGGTCACCTGTGAGTCAGCGCTGTAACGAGTACAGTCATACCTCTCCTATTTGCTAGTCAGGGCGGATACAGGCGCCAAAGGGTTCTAGCCGCGGTAACAAGGATAAGGGATTGATAGCATGATGACGCTGCGCAAGGCTTTCAATGACTGTGGATGTCGGTGAAGTTGGTTGAGCGAGGCCAAGGAGCAGGTGAGCAGGAACCCAAGGACGAAATTCAAGACATTGCCGGACCCAGATCCACCACCTATGATGTACAGGAGAAACGAAGAAGTATCACAACCTCTAGCCTGGCCAGGGCAAAGAGTATCTCTTTTGACAAATCGTCTTGCCCCAAATGCAATTAGGCCTCCTTTTACTCCCGAACCCCGAGGCACGAAATTGCCTTAATGCTAAACCGTACACTTCGGCACACACAACAGCCCCCCTCCCCCCCAACATTCTCATTATTTGACGCTGTTCGCTTAGGAGTTGGCGGCATCCCTGTTACTCTGCGAGCTGGCGCTTGTGACCTGGGTGGTCGGAAGGATGCTCTTGGAGACCGTCTGTCGGACCTTGGCCCAAGCGAACACCAGACCGGAGACGAAACCGATGAAGATGGCAGAAACACTGCCGAAGGTGACGGGAGCGTCGAAGAAGATAAGTCCGGAGAGGGCAATGGGGAGCTTGTTGAGGGCTCCGACCATGGAGTAGGTGGTGGACGAGGTTGCACGAATGCACCAGGCGGAGCAATACGAGATGAAGATGGCGGCAAGACCGGAGTAGATCATGCCGATGTAAAGGGCGTTCCGGTTCTCCTCGGGGAAGTTCTTGGCCAGGTTCTCGACGGACCAGTCCTCAGCGATCAGGGAGCAGACGATAAGTACAGGGATACTGAGGGCGTTGTTGTAGAACATAGCTGGAGAGATTCTGTTAGCCCACTGCCTGCACAATGCGTGCATTCACACAGAGCCACTTACTGTCCCAATCCTTGAAGTTCATCTTCTTGATAACCTTGCGCATGCCGAGAACGAACGAGGCGGAGCAGAACACGTTCATGCCCATCCACGCGTATCCAGCGTTCAAGGTGGAAATGGCGGCCGATGCCTCAGCGCTGCGTCCAACGCCATGAATGGCCGCCTGAATATCAGCCCAGGCAGCGAAGACGGAGCTGAGCACCATGAGACCGAACGATAGCAGAGCCATGGGTGTAACGCTGCCTCCAAACCACAACACCTCGCCATAAGCGATGACAATGATGGTCAAGTTCTTGAAGATGGTGTAGACGGGCACAGAGAGGTATTGGAGGGCCTTGGCGCCGGTATAGATCATTCCCACGAGAAGCAGGGAGATGGGGAACCCTGGTGGCTCGCGTTAGTATGATGTTTTTGTCTCTGATATTAATGCGGCGCAATCTCTCGTGACGTACACTTCTTGGCCTTCGTCGTATCGAACGGAGCCAGCGTCTTGATCATGCCCAGTTGTTTGCAAATCATGATCGTTACTATGCATACAATGGACTATTCCAAGAGGACAAACATGTCAGCGACTTGGTGTCTTCGGGCAAGGGGTGGGATCATAGCAGGAGAGAATACCGTACCTGAATCGCGAGGTAGAAGAACGGCAGGTTCCAGTCAGAGCCAGACACGACGTATTTGTTGACGACTGTCATACTAATCGAGGCCAAGCAGTAGGCTGTGATGGAGGCGCCAGGACTGTTGTCGATCCTGGCGTAGAACTGCTGAAGCGCACTCTCCCTTTGTACTCGGGATCGCGGTGGGTTGCCCATGAACGGGTCTTTCTCCCCGAAGCCATTGCTACTCTCGGGCATCTTCACCACAAAGTCTTCGTTCTTCTTGTCCGACATCTTGACGGTTCGTCCTGGGGAGGCGGAAACCGAAACGACCGATTGCGACGACGGTTGTTCAGGGGGTTGACGATGGAGAACCGATACGGATCAGGGAGCGCCGTAGATAAGTTTACCGGCAAATGGGCGAAGCGAAGACTGAGAGAACGAAAGACGATTGACGGATCTACAGCCAACGATCGCAAACCCGAAAGACAAAAAAATGGTCGTGGCCGTCGAGAAGAGGGTCAACCGTTGTGCAAGAAAGTCAACGACGCGTCAATGGAGGAAGGTTGCAAGAATTCAAGTGTGGGCTAAAGGGGCCAGTGCTGCAGCGCTAGTGCAGAGTAATTGAGGCTTGGCTCGTCTAAGATTAGACACTAGTCTAAGGTACAGTAGGATCTTACCCACTGTGGCAGGTGTATCTCACATCGTGATAAGGATAGGAGATGCGCTATCAGGTACCACATGTTTCCTACCAGTCATTAACTAGACTTATCAACACAACGTTCTGCATCCTCGGTCAAAGTTGATCGATATGTTTTGGCCGGAATCCATGAGAATGGCCATATGTTGCCTGTAGACATAAAAGGGTCTAAGTGCCCTCTGACTTCATCTGCACATCCCCCTGGCTTGGACTCACAGAATCGCCCATGTCTTCATCCCTGTCCTCGTCCCGGTCATCCCTCTCTCCCTGGCCTTCCTTATCCTCCTTGTCCTCTTTCCCATCCTTGTCCAGTCTATCAGCACCAGGTGCATCAGGAGCAACCGGGAAGTTGAGATGTTTCCAGTCCTCCAACTCCTCCGTAACAGACCGCAACCGGTCCCGTATACTTTCAATGGCATAACTCCCCAGCAGCAACCTCAACGGCGGGTAAGAACAATGTCCAAGCTGCCATACCAGCTCGGCACACTTCACCGCACTCGTCGGCTGCCTGTCTCCCAACCATTGCACCATTCGCTTGGCGTGTAGGGCAGGAGACGAAGCATGGGAGTACGGCTCACTCGCAGGCTTGATCAGAAAATGCCCCCAGGTAGGTAGAGGATTCGTCATGTGATCAGGCTCATCCCTCCTCACCAGTCCGGGTTCGACCAGGGTAGCTTTGACGTTGAAGCTATCCACTTCATAAAGCATAGCCTCGACCAAACCTTCGACTGCGTACTTGGTGGCACAGTACGGTCCTAGACCCGGAACACCCAGCGCTCCCGAGGTGGAACTGAAGATGAGATACCGACCGCCGTTCTGCTGCCGGAAATATGGTAGAGTACACTGAATGATGTGGAGGGTGCCCATGAAGTTGGTCTCGAATTGGTTGCGAATTTCGTGCTCGTCCTGGTCCTCGCAGGCGCCAATGACGCCGTATCCGGAGCAGTTGGCAATGCAGTCTATCCGGCCGAAGCGAGTAAGCGTCTTCTGAATCACACTGGCTACACTATCCTTCTGGCGCACGTCACACAGAGTTCCAAGGCAGTTCTCGTGGTCTTGGATCATGGACTCTGGCGTGGATTCGTGAACTCTACCAACTGTTGTGACATAGTCGCCGTGGCTCAGGGCTGCTTTGACTAGGGAGCGACCCATGTGTCCCGTACCCCCGAAGACCTGCGACATGTCAGTTCAGGAGTCTGGGAATGGGGGAGCGAAGGAGGCACTTACGACCCATACCAACGGCTTCCTGGGAACTCCTGGAGCTGGCGGGTCACAACTCGGGGGGAGCTGCAGCTTCGGCTTTCCCGTGGATTCTGAGCCGGCCACGGAGACAACATTCGGCGAATGCACTGCGTCCATGCCGAGCGGTACTCTCCGGTCTCCACCAATAACTCTCTCAGAATCTCAGGCTAAACACGATGCTCTAGCAGTCGATGGAGTGTCCTTGACGTGTGAAGAGGGTTCCAAACTTGCATTTTGAGCTGGGATTACGGCAATGAACATTGGCTGCACAACTTTAGTCGCTCATTGTAGGCATGTCACCAATGAGTTGAGGTGAATCCTGTTGCAAGGCCGGTGGCACGGGCGGCATAACGGCAGATGCTAATTGCCCGGTTTATGACCCTAACCCTCCGTAACTGCCGAACTGGCGATGCATCATTTGGCGAACATCAAGGCTTTTAGTGTAGAGGATATGTGAATCGGCCGGCCTAGTATATGTATGGTAAGAACGATTGTATTTTTTTTTAAAAAGTTATGTATCACTTCCATAATAATGAAATCGGCAAGTGGTCGGGCCTTGCACTGTTAGGATTCGGAATTTGAAACGGCAAAATCCTGGGAAGTGTAGCCCGCGATGGCGCAATTCAAAACTTCAAACGCTGCGGCTCGTGTCCCACTTCGAGATAGATCTACGTCACAGCAACCTTAACGATACCTGAATCATAGCTATCACAAGTCATAGACTGAAGCATAGTATACCTACTCGCGCATGTACTGAAGCTTTGGGGTGTAAGACACTTGGACATGTTTTCTACTCTTTTGCGCTGTAAAGCCCCGTTGCGGTCACTTACAAAACCACAGAATTCTCGCATTTTCCGCCAACAACGAAGCATAAGCATTTCACCATTACTCACGATGAGGGCCTACTACTATGACAACCTCGAGGTAAGCCTTGGCCCTCCCTTTACTCCTTCCATGATCCCGCACTGACTCGCCATAAGGGTGACCAACGCCTCCCCCACGACTCTGGTCGTGCCGTTGACGTAGAGGAGCTGAAAAAGCTCGGCGTTCTGTACCATCACTTCAGCGACGTCGAGGACGTGAACAAGCTAGCCAAAGAGCGTGGTTACAAGAACCGTGATGAGATCACCGTCTCGCCCGAGAAGATGGGGGATGTCTACGAGGAAAAGGTCAAGAGCTTTTTCCACGAGCACCTGCACGAGGATGAGGAGATTCGGTACATCCGGGATGGCCATGGCTATTTCGATGTCCGTAACAAGGGCGATGAGTGGGTGCGCATCTTCTTGGAGAGGGATGACTTGATCATTCTTCCGGCGGGCATCTACCATCGATTCACGACTGACGAGACCAACGTGAGTGATCCCACACCCTACTGCAAACGGGGCAACATGTTAACGTTCTATATTATAGTACATTCAGGCTATGCGACTTTTCCAAGAGGAACCTAAGTGGACGCCTTTGAACAGGTCGGAGGAGCTGGACTCAAATGAGTTTCGGAAGCAGTATACGTCTCAGTACTTGAGCTTATGATGGGACCAACGGCATTCCTAGATGAACAGTTTCCTATGAGCAGTCATACCCAGTCTGAATTGACGGATTGTACGGATTGTCATGATGCGTAAATGTAATCTGTGCCAGCGACCTGTGCGCCATGCTGTGTATCAGTATCTGTACTGATACTAGGATGGCGATGCCCCGAGTAGTATTACATGTCAATGGTGACACATATGTTTTTTCAGGCACCACGACCTCTATCGACAACAAGTCTGCATTGCGCGAATACCAGTTTGCAGAAGCAATGGGTAACTTAGGTACAAAGAATGCCGCATTATGTGCAATGGTCCCGTTCATGGACCCCCTAAACCATAGACGCCAAGGAACAAAAGTAGTTCCAATTTCTAATCATCTCATCCTTTGGCTGCCTGCCTTGTATTTCTAACGCCGTACTGAGCCTTTGCAATAACAGAAAAGTAATCCTTGTAACAAACCGGTAAAAGCCAGATCATCTCACTTCGGGCGCTACATCGACGCCGGCGACGGCGATCTCATTGTTGATGCCATGGTCCGTCTGTTCCCTCGGCGCGGGTGGTCCTTCAAACAATCTCCGCCAGAACGCAGGCGGGTCAAGCGGTCGCGAACCACCGTGCAGAGGCGGAAATACGTCGTTGAAGAAATACCAGACGTGGCCGATAACCACGCCCAAGATCTCATCCTTCGGTACATGTCCGTGCAAAATCAAGGAGAACCCCATAAGCACCCAGGGAAGATACGGAGCTGAGAACACCAGCAGACCCAGGAAACTAAGCTGGGTGTCCGGGTTCCTGCGCGCCCAGATGTAGACCAGAGTAGAGCTCAGCGGGTGGCCAAGGAACGGCATCGAGACCACGGGGGAGAGCAGTATGAGCGAGGCCATGGCGTAGAGCAACAGCCAGGAGAAGTGGGCGGGCGATCGACTCGATTCTTCAAGTAGACGGGAATAGCGCTGCAAGAAATAGACGTGGAATAGCAAGTCGATGGAGAAGGTCCCCGAGTAGAGGAAGGTGGTCAGAAGACGCCAGTACTGTGACAGCCATGTCAGTATTGTTTTGTGCTACGAGACGTCTTGACTGGGAGTCATGGCTGGGAGTCATAAGCTCACCTGTGACTTTTCAAAGACGGCGCGGTAGCTGTAGAAGAGCTGGAAGGGAGTGACAAGCTGGCACTGAACCAAGGCACTGGTCATGACCGTCGCCGTCGTCCACCATCTTGTGCAGATAGGCATTTCCCAGAACCATTGCTCCAGCGGGAAGCGACCGCCACCGTCGCCGCCCCCCATCATCTGGTCCATGTTAGGTAGGTAGTTGTGCTTTGCCCCGGGCGAACAGAGAGAGACTGGAAGCCGTTGACTGCTAGGTACAAGGTTCAAGCAAGAGCATACAACATATGGACGCCAAGCTCCTGTCGAATTTAATTCCAATATGGAATGGAAAACACTAGGTTCTAGGAAACGGTGCGATAAGGTTCGCCCGTAGACATTGGTTGATCTGGCCTTTTGCAGTACCTATGTAGAGTGAGCATTCGTTTGAGCCCCGGATCATGCTCCGATGACGCCAGATAACAGCTAGCAGATAGCTTATCGATAGTGTCAGAACGGATGGTGCGTCAGCGGTTTAGAGTAGGTAGCCAGCTTACTTAAGCCCCTTGCTCTGCTGAACGCGTCGAGAGAACGAAGGCGCGTCCTCCCAGCCACTTCAATTGTTCAATGGAGATGTTCATTGTTCGCAACCACCAGCCTTGTCCTAGCATGAAAGAATTGTCGCATCCTCCTTGACACCCTGCGCTAGACACGAGCGGATGCATTTGCATAATTCTTGATAACGACTTGCTCCCATTTCAAATCTTCACGGCCTCGGCGCGAACAGCATTTGCACCTCGAACGTTCCACGATACCAGCATAATACAAGCCTCAGGAAATGCCACCGAAAGCAAGGGTATCAGGCGCAGGTGCCGTCAAGAAACCGAGAGCTTCAACGGGGGGCGCAGCAGGTAGCAAAAGCAGGGCAGGAAGACAAAGCGACGTACAACGTATGTAATGCGCCGATACCTCGAGCTTTCCAAGCCGCAGACCGGACACAACCGCTAACATGTCTTCCAATTCAGCTGGCGATCCGGTACCACAAGGAAAGAAAAGGAGATACAAGCCGGGGACAGTGGCCTTAAGGGAGATCAGAAAATACCAAAACAGCACCGATCTTTTACTGCGGAAGCTGCCTTTCGCACGACTAGTACGTTCTGACCCCGGCGCGCACTTGCAGGCATGCGGCGGCTGACGAAACGAAACAGGTACGAGAGATTGCGCTCACGGTCCGACCACGCGACGAAGGCATGAGGTGGCAGTCGCAAGCAATCCTGGCGTTACAAGAAGCGGCTGAAGCATTCTTAATACACCTGTTCGAGGACACGAATCTTTGCGCCATACACGCCAAGAGAGTTACGATCATGCAGAAAGACATCCAACTGGCGAGAAGAATACGAGGTGTCTGGGGAGGTGCTGGATGGGTATGACGATGGCTTGGCTGGGTGGTTTCTGCTCTATGTTTTGGGCCTCCCCGATGCATCATGCACAGCTTGCATGTGCTTCTTAGGGTTTTTGCTGTACGACGGCCCGGATGGTCAGGGCAGAAGCGCGGCGGGCGCTTTGCGATTCACGTTTAAGCATTGGCGTTTCTGGTGTTCGAACAGGCGGCGCACTGTGAAAGATCTGGTTGTAATGGCTTTCCGCGCGCATAGATCGGCGCATTTGTTATTGGTCTGGATGATATAGGCAGGTGGAGAGAGATACCATGGTAGAGCGCAAAACACTGCAAGTGCTGTTCGGTTTTGTGCACAGAGGTTATTAAAAACGTCGTGATCTATTGATTGCTCGGAAGCTGATTCAGAGTGCCTTTCCTGTACCTTGATCATCTTGTCGTTTCCCACGCTGACGCACTTCTCATCAGTGACCGTATAGGCAGATCCAATGATCGCCAATCTCGTGTGCTGCTGATTCGATACCAGTAATCGTTCTGCGCCCATGTGTACCGTCTTCCCATTGGAAAAAAGTGACAGCTAGCCCTCCTCCCCGTCGGTCTGCTTACCGCTCGTAAAAGCCCCCTCCAACTCGTCCACCCTTTCCTTTAACTTGTCTCTCTCCCCCTCCAGCTCTTCCCTCGCCTCTTCCAACGCTCGAATATGCCGTCTGGCCATGTCCAATACCTCACCTTTACTCACCCGCTTCTCGGTCACGGGTTCGCCCAGAAGCTCGGCCTCCTCATCCCTAGCTCGGCGCATGTTATCCGGAAGAGTATGCAGTAAGCTTTCAAACTGTGCGTTCAGTCGGTTGCGGTACTGTTTCTCGACGATGTTATGCGAGCTACGGGACTTCCGCTCCTCGGCGGTTTCTGAGACGCGAGAACGTGCGTTCTTGGAGGTCCGCGACGCACTTCTGAGCTCCCGCTTGGATGAGGAGGGCTTGCTGCTTGATGAGGAGACGGTGTTGGTCGTGCTGGGAGATCGTTTCACCTTCTTGCCCTTGTGTGTGGGTGACCCGTCTGCTGACATCGGAGGGTCGGACATGGAGCTGAAGGTTACAAGACCGGGTGTCCCGTTAAAGTTCAGCTCTGAGCCACCGGATATCTCACCACCGCCTTCCTGACTTTCCAGTTCTTGGCTTTCCACAGACGGGGCTGTGACTGTTGGTGACACAATCATGCTACCTGCGACGCTGGCGATGCTGGCGTCAGTACCAGGATCTTCGATAAGGGCATCATCGCCCCAGGTGATGACGGCTAGCGGATCAAAGGATGATGTCGCGACCTGGTTTATCGTCGTTGACGGCTGGACAAAGTCTCGCAACGATGTACGCGTTTCCACGCCTTGACGGTATCGATTGTCGTTGTAGATGACATCGGCAAAGTCTACGATGGAATCGGGGCCAGTCACGCCAGAGTTGCTTGAGGAAGCGAGGGCTGGTTGATAGTAAGTTGCATTGTACGGTAACGGCAGGCTCCGGGCGACCCCGTCCAGACCTGTCGGTAAAAGTGGTGTTACCGGCGGAAATTGTGGGGTGTTTCGGTCCGGCCAGAAAGTGGTGTGATCGGACGAGATCCCGCGATTGTCCGGTCGATTATAGCTCAGCTGGTCATCTGATGGCCATGTCTCGTGAGGAACCTAAAAAAGCTTGGTCAGACTACTATTCTTTGATCATCTGTTTTCCTCGACTCCAATCTGTCGCTTTCTTTTCCTTTGTAGAGTACCGAGTCATTATGGACTTGATCGTAGGTTTTTCCTCACCGGCGGCGTGGGCACCACCAGCAGGATTCCCAGGAATCCCAGGGCCTAGCTGCTCTCAGAGTACAAGGAAAAGACAGGATCGTGGAGTCCATACCTCGGTATTGTCTTCCAAGTAGGAGTTATCATATAACCCCTGGCCTTGATGCATGTCGGCGCTTGGTCGTGTCTGTCGGCTGCCAGACACTGCTGTTGTTCAGTGGTCCTTCTTGTTCTTTGGGTGCTGCATACAAGTATCCTGGCCCTTTAGGGACCTTTTGGGACCACGCCAGTATAAGGCGGCAGTTTCCTGCTCTGATCCACTCTCCTATATACCACCAGTTGTCACGGTACTTTACAAAACCACGAGTGTGGTCGCCTAGCGCCTTTCGAGGTCGAGCCAGGAGAAGCCTCCTGGAGTGACTACTCAGTTCCTTTGCCTCGGTAATGGAGATCTTCCAGAGGCCGAGTATCCTCACGGCCGGTTCCTAAGTGCTTGTCTTCCCAATGCGCTCAGCCTTAGTAGGCGAAGCCAAGGGAGGCTTCTCAAAACGCGGCCTTCGGCTCAGGGCGGAGACATCAGGGGTCTCGGTCCAACCGATCGGTCCACCAGGGGAGATCAAGCGCCTCTTCTGGGTCGGGACACCCCAGTGGGAATAAGCTTCAGCTCGGGCGGGAAAATCCCGAGCGCCTGCACACACGTGCCCCTGGGCGTCAAGGTCCTGAAGTGACCGTGGCGTGCTTTTTCAGGGTAGTCACCGCACCGTGGCTAAGTGGTCTCGGTATTCGGCCGAGTCTGGCTCTTTTGTCGGACGTCAATGCCGACTTAGCATGCGAGCCAATGGGATCGGGATCACGTCACGTTGAAGCAGGTGGTTGGATGCCTGTCATTGGGGGTATTGTTCTCTCCTGTCTTTTGAGGGCTAGACAGGAGGGATGCCCATGAGAAATAGAGGACATCGCAATCCACCTGAGACCGGGCCAACAACTTTATACGAGCCGACCATCTCCACTAGCTGGGAACTTACCGCGGCAGGACCTGCCCATGTCAGCCTGGCAGGGCAGATCTTAATCAAGGCCCAAAGGGCCCGAGGGAGCCAGCGAATGCTAGCGGACTTTGAACGCGCAGGGGGAGAGGGTCCACTGAATCTACAGCGCAAAGCGGTCACTTTGCAGCCCAGGGACGAATCGGTCGAATAGCGTGATGAGGACGCTTCGGGAACATCCTGGCACGGTCCAAGATACCGGAATACATGCATGGTCACTATTTGGTAGGACATTGTTCGGGGTTCCTCGAAGTAAGGTGGCTTAGTTCACCTAGTATATAGCTGTTCGTACCCCTTCGACCCTAACATGGGAGTTCAAGCGGATTCAACGGTTCGACAATGGCCTCCTTCTTTCATCCTACTTAGTTACCATCCGAAAAACAGGCCCCCGTCCAGACATCCATGTCACCATACCTCTGCAGGTGGTCTCCACCACCATCCCAGCCAACAGCTCCTAAAGCTTGCTCACATGTATCGGCTACCAGAAGTGACAGGTCACCCGTGAACCGAGGGAGACATGAGAAGCACATAGTACCTGGGACAACCACAACGTCGACTTGACATGGATGCTATTGGTATCTATGGACATCGGATATTTGCAACGAAACAAGAACAAGTCGATGATCTTACAAACATAGGCCTGGATATGATGATAAGAAACTGACAATAGCAGGAACGGACACACGGTCACAACCCTCTCAGCCTTTATGAGTGCTATGCATACTCTACTTGGAACCAGACACATCTTTCCCAAACGACGGACAACCACGAGCACACCGCTCCTCCTCGCTCGAAGCACGTTTTGAAGCAGAGGCGGGTTTACCCCTTAGCATTCCAGGGGCCGGCTGCTACGGAAGTCGCTTCAACAGCGCAAACAATCCCTACGTCGAGTTGTTAGCACGCCCCAGCCCCTTGATTTATCCGTCCAAGCTTTCCTCCACAACAAGAAGTACACTTTCCCAAGCAAGAAACGACCTTGGCTCTGTTGTAATCCAAGCAGGCGGTTCGGAGGAGAGAGCAGGTAGCATATCAGGTTCCATAGTCAGGCGTCATGGACGACACAGAAGATAGTACTCGTAATACCCGACGGATGAGAACAGCTTGCCTAGCATGGCTCGAGTAAAGCCTGAGCGAAAACACAGATCGGTGACCATGCCTACAAAGCATACAAACCAATCCACAGCGGCTTGCCCGTCCGAAGTCTGTTTGTCTCGGCCATGAGCCCTATACCGATGCCATGGAATGACATGCAGTTTTATGCTGCTCGTGCCAGGATACCCAGGACCGTATGAGCAAGACAGGCGTGAGTATGGACATGAGAGGTATGCTTGGCCCTAAAGTTAAGCCGACATGACCGCCGAACCTGGCGTGGGCACTTCAAAGTAGTAGGCTTCGCGGACAACTTGACCGACCCGGGTCCCTCGCGTCACCGAGAGCCGAGTTCACTCTGAAGGGCACGTACCGATGGTCGGCACAATGAGCGGTATTCAATCACACTTACACTTGGTCATCACAAGGGTAGTCGAAGTCACCACGGTACACGGAATACGCTTCGACATTGATCGAATAAATATCTGGCTCGCAATAAGCTCATGGTCCTACGCACAATCTCGAAGACAATGGCAAAGCGAAAGCCAACAACAGTATCGCAGTCGATACTTGTAAGCTTCGTGTTGCACAGTCCATCCAAAAATTCTCGACACACGTATTCTCTGAACAAAGAAAAGGTCTAGCCCACTCAGTCAACTGTCAAGTCCGGTAGTCCGTAAGTACCTGGCTACTACAGAGGAAGGTGAAGAAAAAGTAGACTGGAGATGGCACGAAAGAGCAGACTACATTTCAGACAGGTGTATCAGACTCCCGGGTTCTCGAAAGTCTCCAGCAAAACATGAGAATACGAAAAGCACTACATCACCCGGCGGAAATGATGGTTGAAGAGACAGTCAGCTACAAGTACCTACATCAGCAGGAGGAATTCCGGAGTGAAGATGGGTTGCTCAACCTGCGGAAGCCATCATCTCCTTCCCTCCTACCTGGTCGCTTACGATGGGCACTACCTTCCTGGGTAGCAAACCTGCCGGATGGTAAACCACATGTGTGTCATCACCGTCACTAACCGTTCGAACGAGAACTGCGCATGGTCTGAAGCTTGAGTTGCTTTACGACAGGACTTGAGC
>QVQW01000083.1:20941-115709 GCA_003635345.1 Coniochaeta pulveracea | reverse complement strand
AAATATTGCGTGGGCGTTATTTCGAAATTCATGAAATTATAACTTTTTCTCCACCTTTGCTCCAATCCCGCTCTGAAACCTGAGGTTTGGCATTTCGCGGGACTTTGTCCCACGTAAGAATATTTTAGGCTGTTTCGAGTGATGGTTCTCATGAGCGTTACGGAATTGGGTTGGCGTTTACCTGCGATGATCAGAGCGGAACATACGAAATGGTGGTGAACGACTTGATGGGCTAGCAGGGTAGCGGTATTAGTTGCAGATTGATCTCAGACCGAATAGGCCCCCCAGCATAGCAATACCCAATATGCAACTTTCGCAACTCCTCTTTATGCGTCTCAAAACATGGCTGTTTTAGCTGTGGTCAAGAACAAGGACGAGCCTAGTGCGGACCTTTGGCACTAGAGATGCACATGGTTGACCCCAGATCTGCGCTAAGGCCCCTGACTGCATCACCCGCATTGGCGCGCCCCACCAAGTTGCCGCGGCATGACGGGTCATGACAATTGAAAATCATCAGTGCCGCCTCTCGCCTGCTGAACTAAGCTTCCAACTTACGAATACACACACCAGCACCGCGTTGGAACACGTCCTCCTCACAAAGTCTACAGCCGAATTCAGGCTTTTTACACTCGTCCACACTCGTCCTAATACACCACATTCAAAGTTTGCATCAAACAGCACAGTCAAACCCAAGAACAATGTCCCGGCTCCTCTCACGCACCATCCGAGGAATCCGCCCCCAGCGCCTCCTCCCCCCCTCCTCCACCCGCCTCTCCTCAACCTTCCAACCCTCGCCCTCCCCACCCCGGCTCCCCGCCGACCAACAAGCCGAGTTCGAGCGCCTGCAACGCGCCGCCGAAGAAGCCCTGCACACACACACCACCATCGCCAACCCCCTCGCCACCTCGCGACATACCACCACCCCAGCCGAGCAGCAGCCCGAGACAGTAGCGACCTCCCAACACCCGGAGGCGGCGCTGAGCGGCGAGGCGACCTTCTCCGGCGGCATTCGGAAGGGCGCACCCCCTGAGTTCGAGGGGGAGAAGAACCCCAAGACGGGAGAGGTGGGCGGGCCGAAGAATGAGCCGTTGAGGTGGGGCGCGGCGGGGGATTATAGCTATAATGGACGGGTGACGGATTTTTAAGCTGGGGAAGATAGTGGGGGGTTTGGAGTTGGTGGTTGAAAGGAGGAGAGGTGTATTTCGTGTGGCGGGTTGGAGAGGGCAAGTGAGGGCTGAGTAAATGCCCTAATGCTTGGCTTCAAGGCAGAACAGAATGTAAAACCACAAGCAGGTTTGTCTTGACGCCATGGGTTAGTGGGCGAAAACTCACGGGGATCGAGGTGGCAGCGATTGTGAAAAGTGCGACATCTTCCGTTGGCAACGATGGGAGTGTAATACTACGCCACCAGCACCGAGCTTGCCTGTCGCTTGGAGGCTCGTCGGTTGAATTGCGTGCATGGAGCGTGCAGACAAGAAGTCAGGGCTGGAAAGGGGTGACTGGCTTCGGACGGCAAACGGATGCAGGAGAAAAGCGGACTTTGTTCAAGCCACGTACGGAGGCGTCTGTAACATGTAAGATGATGTTTTATCCCAGACACGTTTGATGGAATGGCTGCAAAGCTCGAGCATAGCGTAATAGTCGAGATCTGGGCTACAGCAGGTGATCATCATCATAGAATCATATATGGACAGAGTAAATGGGACAAGAGATAGAGTCGAGAAGCTTAGTCATATGGGTGTACAACAACGCTAGACGATAAAACCATTTCTCACTGCTACTCAACAGAATTCTACAGCCTCCGTAGGCATGCTGAATCGCTTCCATGTATCCAAGACGGCATAGACAGACTCCAAACGCCGGCTGAATGGCGAACGCTCTATACACGTACTGTAGCAGCTTCCGTAGACTCTTCCGGTGCCTCAGTCGCTGATTCGGTTGGCGCCTCAGCTGCTGTCTTTTCCGTAATGGCCTCTTCCGGGGCGTCTTTGACGCCCTCCTTCTCCGTTGCATCTGCCTGTTCAATGATTTTCTCGATAATGTCCTTCGTGACCTCCTCAGCCACCTTCTCAGCTGCCTCAGCAGAAGCACTGGCCGTCATTTCCATCTTTAGATCGGATGCCGTTCCTGGCGCTGGATCCTCCTCAACGGGCTTCGTGGCAGGCTCACAGCTCGTCCCCTCCTCCTTGCTCGGATCGGCGACGTCCTTGTCTTGAGCGTCGTCAATCACAACTGTGTCGTCATGGTCTACCTCCGCGGTAGTGGTATCCGGCAGGTTCTCCTTATCTCGTTCACCCGGCGGCGTCGCTTTAGTTTTCCACCAGCTGGCGCTCAGCTCCACACCTCCTGTACTAGGCGTGTTCGAGGGTTCAACCGTTCCAGTACCAGTAGCAGTCTCAAGATTCATAGCCTTGGCAGCAGCCAGGGGCGCCTGTTCGACTTCTCGGAGGGCCCTTCTTATTCTCTCGCGTCTGGCCTTGCCTCTCAGTCGGTTCTGTGTTCCAGCACCGTTGTTAACCCATCGAAGACTCGTAATCATAAAGCTTAGACCGTCGTGAACTGATCGTTGTGTGGCACCAAGGCTGTCAACAATCTTGCCTCCGAATTCCCTGGACTTGATGCCAAAGCGCACGGTAGACGAGTACTTCTCCAACCGGGGTAAGATGAGAACGGTGACGTGGAGGTCGCGGTTGGGTGGAACGACCATTGGGCCGGTCTTCGGTGGCTCGGTAAGGACATCGGGGTTGGCGGATGCCGATGTAGCTTGATTCGGTACTGTCCTCCGGCCCCGCTTCTCCGTATCATCCGGCACGACGAGGTCCAGCATGTCAACATCAACATCCTCTGGCCACTCGCCCCTGATCCATCCGGCGTGTATACAAGCGGCTATTATATCAGAGTCATCTGTATAAATGTCGGTACCCCATACTGCTCGGCGGCTCGTGATCTCTTCTCTCGATTCTGGAACAAGATGCTGCCGTCCCACCTTTACAGTCAAGGTACAGTTGAGCTGGTCCTTGATCAGGTCCCACAGTAATGGTACCGGTGTGGAAGCATAGCCATGTCGTGGCGGTCGGCCAGTGCGTGGATCCATGGTACGAGCTGGTTTCAATATGACCTCGTAGGGTACATCCCCGAGATGCTTACGCGGCAAGCCGGCAACACTGTCAAGCACAGCCTGGGACCGTACAATATGCTTGGCTTTGGGAACAATGACAGCCTGCTGGCTGGGCTGAACTGGCCCGGCCTTGTTGCCTGTTTGAGTGTGGTTGTGAGGTGTCGAGCGAGGCACAGCATGGTGGTGGTGAGCTGGATGTACGTCCTTCGCAAAGCCAGTGGGAGGTGAAGGCATTGCCGTTGAGCCCTTGACGTTCCGGAACGCAGCATTCACGCCGTCGGCCGGAGAAGAGAGCTGCTCCTGGACATGGTGATGGTGGTGATGGTGATGACTGACACGGTTAGATGGTGCTATGCTGTTTGGGGGTGGGTAAGGTGGCACATACTGGTGATGGTGGTGGGCGTGGTTCTTAGCTCGCTTAGCGCGCCCTCCAGCTGGGCTTTGCCGACCGCTGGTTTCCTCATCCCGGGTCTCATCGTCCTTGAGCTTTCTCCGTTTGCCTCTTGCCGAGTCACGCCCAGGCTTCGCCGGTGCTTCGATGCCCTGTTCCTGGATCTCTGTGTCATCCCGACGGAGTAAACCTGGGCCCGAGTAGGGCAGCTGTGTCCTCGGTGGAGCCGGACTGGACAGCCCACCAATGCCGCTGTTCACTCCGCCAAAAATGCGTCCAAACTCCGACTTGATACCTGGCTCGCCAGCTGGGCCGGAGAGCTGAGGTTGTGCACCCTGAACAGCCTGGGGCAGCGGAGAGATCCTGCCCCGCCGATTGAGCTCCTGGATCTGCAGCAAAGACATCTGCTGGTGTTGTAGAGGATGGCCATCGTCCAAACTCCGATTCCGCGGCGGCTCAAACATTCCAGGCCCACCTTGGGCACTGTACGCCACGGAAGGGGGCGGTACAGGACCTTCATCCGTAGTGCGACTGCGCTGCATATGCTGCGCCTGTTGCTGGTGTTGCTGATGTTGGTGTTCGCGAGCAAGTTGTTGTGCGTGCAAGCGCTGGCGCTCACGCTCGGGTGACTCGAACTGATACGGAGGGGTTGGACCAGAGGGGTGAGGACCAGCTTGAGTGTGATGCAGCGGCTGCGAGGATGGTGGATAGCGATCGCCGTTGGGCCCTTGTGCATATGCCGGATGACCGCCGTAATGTGGTCCTGTCGTTGGTGGCGGATGGTCATGCTGGCGAGGAAACGGCGCAGTTGGATCATAGGGCGCTCTTCCTGGCTCGTACTGCTGCTGGGCCTGAGGAGGGGGGGCCTGTCTTTGCCAATGCCCCTGCTCCCTTGGGTCTGATTGCCTTGGATCCGGTTGTGGCTGCCTTCCAAATGGAGGTTGGGGGCCCCGAGGCGGCCCGTTTGGCGGGTAGTGTTCCTGAAGTATGGCGTGTTGACGGCCTGGATCTCTAGGGTCGCCACCCGCCAGTGCCCGCTCCCTCATTTCTCTCTCCCGCAGATGCATTTCTCTTTCCAGGAGCTCTCTTTCGCGCATTTCCATCTCCCTTTCATGTCGGTCTCGCTCGGAAACGAACCTGATAGGAGGTCGCTCGGGGTTGTACTCTTCGTCCATTCGTGAGTATTGGGGAACTGGTTGCCGGCCCATCTCGATGGACCGCCCAGGTGGCATATTCGGGAACGAGCTTGGCTGGCTTTCCGGTCGCGGTATTGGGTTTCCCGTCATCCTTGCCTGTTGTTCTCTTGCTTGCTGCTCAGCCGCTGACAGCGGTGGCCCGCGCTGCCCGTATGTTTGTGGCGTGCCGTACCGTTGAACTTCAGGTGTCCCGTAAGCACCCTGAGGTGATGCACCGGGCGGTGGCCTGGAATCTCTATTGTCCCTGTTATCATACATTCGTTGGGCATGCTCGGGTGTCTGCGGTCTTCGAAAGGGCGCGCCATATTCAGCTGCATTTGCGTGCATCCTGGGTGATGCGTGCATAGGCGGCGGGAAGCCCGCAGCTGGACCTGGACCTCCAGGTCCGGATGAGCCAGGGAAGTGCGAAGGTGCCGCAGGGTCTCTATCCCGAGGCGGGCCGCCAAGCATGGATGATATTGACATGCTGCTTCCGGTGCTGCCTGCTCGTGGAAGAGGCCCTAGCGCGGGTAGCTCGCGACCACCGGGGAAAGCTGTTGCCGGTCCAACGTTGACTGGCGGCGGTCGTGGTGCTGGTAGTCCATACGCTGGCGCACTTCCTGGGTGACCCCCGGGCCCCTGGTTTTGCGGCGGCGACCCTGGCGGCGGCATCGCTCGCTTTAGTATCGGACCGGATGTGATCGAAGATGACGATTGATGTCGCGAATGGCTATGTGTCGGTTGAGTATGTGAATTTGTTTCGGGTGGATACGGTCGCGGCTGAGCATGATACGGCGGGTCAGATATGCGTCGTGGGGGTTCAGGATATGCGGGTCCTGCAGGCGCAGAATGGGACGGAGGAGGATACGGGTGCTGCTGCTGTTGTGGGTGCTGCTGCTGTTGTGGGTGCTGTTGTTGATGATGAAATTGCTGCTGCTGTTGTTGCTGCTGTTGTGGTGTTGAATGTTGCTGCTGTCCAGCTGTCACGCCGGGTGGATAAGCAGGACGGTTAAAGGGCGACAGGGCGTTTCGTGATGGAAAGCCATCTCGGGATTGTTGTGGTGGTTGTCTCGAATCCATTGTCGCGGCAAGAGCTCTCTGTTAGCTCCAGTGCCCGGGGAAAATTCAGTGACGAGGATAGCCGATCATTCGACGGCTGGGGGTTCCACGGTTGGAAGCAACGACTTCTCCGACTTTTGCAAAGACTCGAACGGGAACGACGCCGGCTCCAGACGCCAAAGGACAAAACACAGAGCTTGGAAAGGCAGATGAAGACGCACAGTGACAGTGAGCTAGCTGAGAGTTGGGGAAGGCGCAGAGAAAAAGCTTCGAAAGATTGCTTTTCCTGGTCAGAAGCAGGCGTGACCGCTAACCACGCGCAGGACCCGAACCCGCTTGTAATTTTGGGCGACCAGTGAGAGTCACGGCAACCGGTAGGACAGGGATGTTTTTGGAGCTGTGCCAGGGTTCCCCGTTGGCCTAGTTTAACCCGTTGTGGAGGTTACCTTGCATTGAGCTGCGATGATGTGCGCACAACAGAAACCAGATTTCACATTCCCGTTGCGCAAGACAAAGAGCCTGGAAGGGGAATTCTCGAGTCTCAAGTTGATGATATGCGACGATGACTGCAGCGGGACGTGTTCGACTCTCAGGCAGCAAACTGTCACTTGCCGTCTTATGCAACCATTAGACGACTCGATACATTAAGTATGCGGGTCATGGATGCAGCATGGAGCTTGAATAGGTTCAACAGCACCAAATAAATCATGGTGACGACAAAGAGTCACGGGGGTTTTGCTGTGAGTGTGAGCGCGACGCGGAAAGGCGGTGGACGGGCGGCAGATGCGACCCAAAGTTTGGGGTACCTTACCTAAGGCCCAGGCGATCGGTGGTGCACCACTAATCAAGGGGCATCTTGTGACTCAGCGCATCAGGGGCACGATCACCCTGTCAATGCCTGTCTGCCGCTGTACCAACTCCACTGGAACATTCATGGAAACCTAATGGAACAGCTATTCGTTTATAACCAATGTAAGCCTACTGCGTAGCGACTTCGCCATTTCCTCGTATATTTCGTTGACGGACACTGGTCTGGCTTTCCATCTGCGCCGCTTGCTTGGCTGCAGTCGAGCCAGTCAGGCTCACCCTTCTACATAAGTCTCAAAGACCTCATATTCTGCGTGAGGGAGTTCAGGATCACCCGTCTGTTCCTTCCTGTATCCGTTGGCGGGAACTGCTGGCCTCGCATAAATCAGGGATCGGTAACCGGTCAACCGGAATCGGGTGTGCGGCTCTCTCCTCGTTGGTAACGGGAGTTGGGGTCTTTAGAGCATGCACTTGGGGTACTACAATAGCCCAATCGTTAGCGACTTTTGAAAGCCTTTAGCTACGGTGATCACGTCTGAACCACTACAGCGATTCCCTTGGTAAATGTATACTCGTACTGAGACGAAATGGTTATCAAGTTTCTCTACCTAGACGTGATGCCATCATCTGCATCTCATCTTGCTCCAAATACTTGGCTTCTGATAAATGCATTTGACTTTTCTGATTTATATTGAGACAATCACTGATGTCTCTCGATGCAGCTACGCTTGTTAGGCACGCCAGGGGCGGCGATGGCAAGCAGCTGATCGAATTTGGGAGTGCCTAGGCCGGTGACGGGATCCCACCCAGCAGTGGCGTTGAACCTAGCTCCACTGCTGAGGAAAGCCCTATTTCCCGTGCAGCCAACACTGGCCCCAGCGGTGATATCGGTAAGGGCAGCGGAATTGTTGTACAACCAGGGGTTCAGGAAGCCGAGAGGTGCCTGGCCCTTGCTCTTACGGGCAGCATTGAGCAGGGCGACAACTCCGGCAAAGACTGGGGATGAGGCGCTGGTTCCGGAGAGACGAGCGGTGCGGCCTTTGTCGATGACGGCAAATGCAGAGCCCTGAGCAGCGACATCAGGAATGCCACGGCCGGAGGCATTGAAGTACGGGGCGTAGGTGCTGCCAATCTGCTGGAGGTAGCCAGCGACAGCGGCCTGCTGCCAAGCGGGCTGAGCGTGGTATATGGAGAAGCCACCGGAGGAGAAGCTGACGGCCCTCTCAGGACCAGTACCCGAGGTGGCACCAACAGCGGTCACATAGGGGCAGCCAGCCGGGAAGGTAGGGTTGAAAAAGGTAGCGTTGTCGGTGTTGCGCACACAGGAGTTGCCAGGGCCAGAGTCGCCGGACGAGAAGAGGACCGAGACACCACGGGCACCGAGCTGCATGAACAGGTTGCATACCTTGAGGGCATACTCTTGGGGAACACTCTGCTCCTCCTCGCCGTATGATGTGGTGAGGGTCTGAGGAAGGGCAGTGTCGGGCTGAGCGACAATATACTGGAGGAAGTCAAGGTAGGGTTCGTTGCTGCCGGGCTGTGTGGGCTGGTCACGGGTGGGCACAAGAGGACCCCGGCCACCGGTGCTGTACTCGACAATAGGTATCGGGTGGCTGATACCCAGGACATACTGGACGTCAAGGTTGGCCTCACCTGTGTACATGTTAATAAAACATAATCATATCCAGCCAGTGTGGATTTCAGACTTACCAGAGTCATCTGAGCTGGTCTGTTCGTTCAAGCCCCCGTGGACAAGAGTAACAGAGAAGTTCTGACCCTTGGCGGAAGGGACGTAGTTCGTCTCAAAGGTCTGCAAGTCGGAATAACGAGCATACTCCTCCAGATACGACGCAAATGCCACCAGGTTACCGTTCTCCTTAGGAACGTAACTGATGTTGTATAGCGACTTGAGGCAATCTGGGGTGATGGTAGCACCACAAACGGCAGCGTCGACGTTGACCTTGGCCTTGACATCGTCAACAGAGGCAACAGAAGAGGTGTTGGCGTCCTCGTCAACAATGGTCATGTCAAAGATGGTGGACCGCTTGGCACCCAGCTGGCCGAAGCGAGTAGTGGGCTGAACGAGGTCAACGTGATCGGCTACGTCGTCGGGGACGCTGTAGGAAAGCGTCCGTAATTTGGGACCTCCGTCCTCCTCGTACTCATACCAGGCAAACTTGGCGTCAAGCAACTCATTGGCAGCCTGGACGGTGGTGCTGATGGTGATCCAGTCGTTGTCGACATCCTGCTGCTGGATACCGAATTCGGCGAGCCAGCTAGATACCTCGGAAACAGACCGAGCAGCCGGAGCGGTGTAGGACCGGAGCTCCTCCTTGCTCATGTGCAGGCCGTAGTTAGGGTGGCCGGGGGTTGAGATCTCGATTACGGCCTGTTCGAGCGCCTCGGGATGTTGTTGCTTCAGAGCGACTTTGAGGGTGATAGGGTCGGTCGGCTTGGCTGGGCGCACCTCTCTCCATCCCTTGGGAACAGCAGGTAAGCTGTCAAACACGCGAGCCGAGACGGCAGTAGCCAAGAGGGCGAGCAAAAGCATCTTGAAACCTTGCCTGATTGAGATGAAACAGGAAGATGGGTTGAACGGTCCGGACCGGCTATCAAAAGTCAATTGGGTGGAGGAAGGACTTCAATCTGCGCCAACGCTTTCGTCTGATCGCAAGAAGCTACAGGCGACTGTGGCTTTTTGGACGATGGACGCCAGACTGTAAATCCAAAGCACAACAGGGCAACGAAGGGAAATAGAACCTGCGTGACGTTCCACCCGAGACAAGACGAAGGGAGGGAGCTTGAGCGGAGAGGGGGTTGACTGCCGCTGGCAAGCTTTGATCAAACGGTCTGAGCCTGGGATAGGAGGAGAGGGGACAGATTGTTTAAAATAAACAAACCTGGAGCAACATCGGGCTTGTCGGCATAATCGGAGGGAAGGCGTGCAACGGTTGTGGCTTCCTTGCCGTTACAGTAATACCCAATTGATTGCAAGAATTGCCATATTGCAGGAGTGTCCCCACGAGCCCGATCTTCGCGTTGATCATGTTTATCACTCATGTTTATTGGGTCGCACCGTGAATTGCACCTTGGCAGGGGGGGCGGGTTCGCAAACTGCAGAGTACAGAGTACAGAGTGCCAACTCGCGACTATCAACAACTTAGAACAGGATGAAATAGGCAGTTGCCGCGAGTTCTATGTGACTGGCGACCCGGCAACAGCATAGGTGCATGAAGTACCTGCGCTTGTACCTTGTTACAGGCAGGTACCGTAAGTAAGGTAATGTACATGGTGGATGGGGGCCCTGTATCTGCCGGTTATGACCGCTGTCCCATGTCTGCAATTGCCCGATTCAGAAGGCGCTTTTTGGGACTCCCACAGAGATCTCACCAACCGGCTTCCAGTGTGCCTGGCGATAAGCTTCTTTTAGCAGAATCACATAGCCCACCTCATGACTCTTGCTGTCTCAGTGCCCTGTCTAATGGAAATGTTCACCCTGACGATCCCGCGAGACCAGCGGCCCGAGCTGGATGGGAATGTTGGCAATGTCTAGATCTTTCAACTAAATGTCGGTCACCGCGTACGAAGTACCGGTAGAACCTGAGGTTGTGGCACACGGTACCTATCTTGCATTGGCACTTGATCAGGGGCTGGGACAAACATCATGCACACCAGGTGGATGCTCCCGAACCAATCGAGATGCTAACCGAATCATTAGCGATCCTATCTGGGAAGCTCGGTACGGCGTACCTTACACATGGAGTAGTAGTAACTAGACTAGTCTTTATAACAATACCAATAAGAAAAGTCCCGATTTCCTGCCAGCATGCTCACGTCAAATCTCACGATGGACAATCGCCCCGATTTCACGTTTAGGGAGAACACAATGAGAGTAGTGGGCAGCAAGTATTTGTCAACAACCCAATTATCCCAGATCCATGCACTTAACACGATGGTTCACAGCCACGTAGTATAGGGTAAGGGACCTTTAGCCGGTCAGTTTTAAGCGCTCAATCACACGAACGCTCAGTACCTCTAGACATGGACTCATTCTGCAGCAACGACGACCCAGGCTATGGAAAAGGCCTTGTACTGCGTAGTAGGTTGCAATGCTCTAATCCCGACTTTTACCTTCCTGTCCCTGTAGTCGTGGTTTAAGCGAAACAATTGTCGATTGGTGCATGATCATCTGCATGTTATCAATATCTCGAGGTCAGTATGGTGCTGAAGTGACCTTCCTCCACAGTCCTAGGCAGCGTTGCATGGACTAGTCTACGATATGAACCACGTTTTTGACATAAGGGTGGCCGGTGGGATTCACCTAGAGCACCTCCCGTCCCTGTAGGTAGCTCAGCCACAACATCGAAAGTGCCTCGGCGACCGCGTCCTGAAGTCATAGAAGCATGAATTTGCTGGGCAGCCAAAATCTATTACGTTCACGATTGCTCCTATCTTGAAAGACCTACCTTACCTACCGGTATATCACTTCTTCTCTCTTCAGCCACTGCATCGAGTCGCATGCATTACCCATGTCATATGTACCTATGGTGCCGACTTCCTGACAATGGATAGCAATGACTGTTGAGCTAGGGCCACCCAAATTGTCTTTACTCTTCACCGGCTTGGGAGCAGCTTCGACTTATTTAGTCTCCGCTACTCTGATGGGACGTGTCCCTGCATGCTTGTTGCATCGATCATGCCTTCCTGTCCACATGGCAAATGAAGAACCTTGATAACTTACCTAAGTATCCGTCTTTGCCTTTCGTGGCAATCAAGGCCTGGCAGCGCAGGAGTGCGAATCGCTCTTATGCTCCGAATTGCTTTCAGAGCCATTATAGTCACAACATTGCCGTTCAAGTGGGCTCGCTCAACGTCCGGTGTGGAATCCTTTGCGTAAAGGAACTTTCTCAGACCACAAGCTCGTGTGGAGGTGTTGAAGATGAAAGGTACAGTGTCATCAATATACCAGCCTTCTGAAATTGTCAAGAAGCTTGACCTGAAGAAGGGTTCCTATTTTTGAAGAGGAAGCTACCCTCGACTCATACAGTTGGGTTAAACAGAATACCTTACTTGTTAAGCCCGTGAAAACCCGCGGGGCACGCGGAACAGGTCGGCCAACCCGAACACCTGGAACATGTCTCCATATTGGACTGCCTGTGTGTGCCAATGAACGAGCTTGGTACGAGTTGCCAACTACCTGTATCCACGCAGCATCACCATAAGTTCTTCTTGCCAATGGAGTAATACGTTGCCGAGGATTGCCCGCACCGCAGGAGTACCTGAAGCTGCTACTCTTGTCATAACATGAGCTCATGCCACGGATGATGCTCCGCCCTCGAATATCGAAGCCTTCGATTGTCCCTGTTGTATTTTGGCCTCGGAGGTTGTTCAAGATGTCGTCGCCCAAGGCTTGCAGTTGTTTATACCTTCCCCGCGGTACAGGAGAAAGTTCCCAGAGCAGCGGCTCCGTGTGCTGTTGCGCTAGTGTCCTGCGCTAAAACAGTTTGGCATGTTCATTAGCTTCTTGGACTTCGTCATAACAAGATCACCTGATGGAAAGCTGGCGTTGTCTTGGAAAATGCACTACTTCTGGCCAAGCTTTTTTCCCCGCATTTGGCCGATGCAAAAGGCAACAACCGTTCGTCGAATCTTTCGCTCAAACAAAACTCTTTGCTCCTCTGCTTGACCCATTTCGCGTGCCTCTTTAAGGTTCGACCCTGCTTAGCCGAATTGTGGTTCCTTGCACTCCTTGACTTGGACAATTGCCATATGGAGAGCAGGATTCCACAGCAGACACGATCCTTAGTTCCTGGTGTCGACCGAGAGCCCCGCGCCCGGACCGAGATCGAGTCCGCTTGGGTGCCGGGCGGGGCACAACCGGCAGTTCGGGATCCAGCGCCGGCGCCAAAACGGACCGTCTGTGACCACTGTCGCCGAAGGAGTAAGTAGCCCCGTTTTGCTTCCTTGTTGGTATGTAAGATGCACCAGGCTAACTCGGGCCGCACTTTGTTCTTGCTGCCCAACAGGAATTCGCTGTGACGGACAATTCCCCTGTCAACATTGCATCAATGCCAACCTTACTTGCAAGCGGGATCATATACCTCGAAAGAGGGGTCCCAAAAGGGGCCATGGTCGCGTTATCAATGAGCTTCGAGCACAAGAAGCCCACGGTGTGGAAAGGGGCAGCAGGGAAAGTAGCTCGGACATAGCAGAGTATGGCGGCATGTCTACGGATGGCGGCGACGTGAGTGCGCCTCAGACTGCTCCAAACTCAGTCCCAAACTCAGTTCCAAATTCGGTCCCAAACTCGGTTCCCTCCTCACCCCCCGATACGTCTGGATATAATGACGGCAACAATGGTCACGAGTCCAGAGGCATCTACACGAGCGATCAGTACCGGCCTACGAGTCGCAGCTATTTGTACCTCATACCGCAATGTGTGGAACTCTACTACGAACACATTTACCCCATCATGCCACTAGTTTACATGCCGGCCGTTCGCGCCATGGTCTCCCGGACCATGAACTGCTCGGAAAGGAATATGGTCTACGCCCTCTGCGCGCTGACCTGTCTACACATGAGAGGCAAGAGCACACAGATCGCAGCCACAGGACCCGACTCGTGGGAAGCCGCCGGCCGGTTCTTCTTGGATGAGTGCATCTCGGTACGACAGTCGTACGACTTTCTGGAGGACGAGTCGCTGTACGCGGTCATATCCTCTTTCTGGCTCTCGACCTCGTTCTTCGAAATCCACCAGGACCGCAAATCATGGTTCTATCTCAAGGAGGCCCTTCATCTTGCCCTGGAGCTAGGTCTAGATGATGATTCTACGTATGCAGGACTCGGTCCGGAAGAGAAGCTCTGCCGACAGCGTGTCTTCTGGATTCTGTTTGTGACGGAACGGTAAGCAACCAGGTACTCCAACCACTGTGCTCTGCAGGGTCTTTGCTGACATACAGCAGGTCTTTTGCTGTTCTACGGCACAAGCATATTACACTCAAGAAGACACCCTCACTTCCAACTACGCGGCATTGGTACGAGGCTTCCGACATACACAGTGGCTTCCGGCAGCTGATATCATCTTACGAACCGCTTGACGAGTCTTTCGTTGCCGCATGGAACGAGAAATCCAACCCTGCCACCAGGAACGGTAGTGATAACTCCCAACTCAACGACGAGGCCTATAGTGCGCTCCAAAGAACGTTCCTGGCCCTCCAGAACCTGCAGGACAGGCTGGCGCGACCCTTAGCCTTCCTAGCCCGCTCTACTAGCACCATACTCTCCCCACAGGGGACCGGACAGGCGTATGAAGACGTGCTTACGCCGACGCCAAGTTCCGCTCTGCCTACCTACTATCAACAAACATCAACGAACCCCACCAAGGTCGAGCCAGAAGACGCCGCGTCCTCCTCTCCATTCTCCTCAACACCCGTTGTCGAAGACACCGACCCAGAGCCGACAGCTATACAAAAGGCCGACCTCCTGATCACCCAGCAATGGTTACGCCTCATAGTGTGGCGGAAGTCCGAGCAACGTAAGCTTCTCAGCTGGGACTCCAGTCACGAGAGCATGAACGTTGCGTTCCCGTTCGAAATTACCCGGCGGACCGTTGCTATTCTCCAGTCACTCCCGAGTACGGCTGTCGAAGTCCACGGCATGGGCATATTCGAGAAGATATTTAGGATAGGGGTATCATACGTGGACACCCTTTCTGCGCATGATCTTGCTGGTCGCGGTAACATCGGTACGGACATTCTCAGTCCTGGTCGAAGGGGCTTCACCATCGATCCGCTCGAGTTTCTCGTCAAGACACTCAGTGCAACGCCTCAGAGTCGGGCCAAGTTTGCCGAAGAGCTTGCCTCATATGCAGGCAGACTACCGGGAGGGTTGAAGGTAACTATTTCACCCCATCCAAACCTGTACCCGGCTCCTTGGCAACCGACACCGCAACCATATGCTGTTGGTGCTCCATCCGCAATCACAACAGGCGCCATCCTTGGCGAGGTAACGGACGAGGATGAAGCTGGCCAACAAGCAAGCCAGTCCAGCTTGATGGGAGCGCAAGGAATGTCCATCACAACCGGTCAACCAATGCAGTACAGTCATGGATATGATGTTGCCATGATCAGCCCAGCCGTCACGGGGGGCTTTGGTGATCCTGCTCCTCCTGGTCTGGGCTCGGGGGTTCTGTGGCAGGCGCCTCCTATACTGACAACGACGAACTGGGCTGTGCAGTCCAGTAACAGTGTGCCACCGTCGGCAGGCTTTGCCTTTGGGCAACAGGTGCCCCTGCCCGCGGTAGGATTTCCGTACGAGTCATATAATGGCGAGAACCTAGCGGCTAGTGGCGGCGCTGCATATCCTGCATACCCATCGCAGACGATGAACACGACACCCATGGGACAACCAAACATTAATGAGACCACTCGGAAAAGAGGTTGGGATAGCATTGGGAACTGGCAGGCGCAATGACAGAGAGCAAGCGATTGAATAGTCTACTCGTGGGTTTAAAGGATAATGGGTAAATATGACGTATGACTGAATGTATATGAGGATAGATACCTAGTACAACAGCGACCTAGTTCCATCTTGCACTAGTTTTACCATGTTATTGATGGAGGTCCCTTTCGACCGGCCATTTGAGCTTCGCCGGGCTGTTTGTCACGACCACATGGTTAACTCGTGCCACCCGGACAATGGCAAGTCTAGTTGGGGTATACTAAAACAATGGAACGTGTCGAGGTCCGTTGTCCAGAAGCTGCTTTCCTTGTTGTGAAACACTGCAACAACGGCATTGTGCTGCTTTGCAAGGAGTTAACAAGGATAATGTCCTCAATCCTGAACAAAGGGCGTGTTGTCCGTAGATACAAAGCCATGGTCCATAAGCTTTGTCAGACAACGTATATAAGGTGCCCATTCTCATCGTTCATCAGGTTTTCTGTTTCTTCCATCATCGTCTTCCCATTGCCCAAGACACATAACCTTAAACACTTACGACAACTACAGCAAACGACCACACACCTGATATCACACAAGATGCCTTCATTCCACAACCGCCGACTCGGTATTCTGGCCGTCGGTCCCACTGTTGACTGCACGCCGTCTTATGACTTCGTTGAAGCTGGCTTTTGTACAGAGTTTCACGCAGGGACGCCTCCTGGTCCATCAGAGGACGCTTCGGTTCCAGCCTCTGTGACCATCCCCGCTCCCCTCAACGAAGCCTTCTTCACAACCGAGGACGCAGCCAGTCCCATTGATGCATCTTATACGGACTGCCTGTCCTATCCTACCAATAAAATAGGTCGAGTCATCTGCGGCACCGCCTCTTCCCCTCGCGCTGGCCCCAGCACTAACATTCCTCGCAGCACAACCGTCACCTACACCACAGGCCTCCCAACTCCGCGCACTACTCCTTGTAACAAGGGCGAAGCCATCATGGGTAGATGGGACAAGAAGCCGTGCACAGGTAAGTACCTCGGCCTAGACCCCACCCTGGACATGGATGATTTCGAGGATATTGATCTCCATCCCTTGCCCTTTGAGGATGTTTACGAGGATGAGGAGCCGTTCAAGAAGGCTGTTGCCTACGGCCTTGAGCTTAGAATCGCTAGTCTGGCGGTTGATGCCGAGGAGTATGCGGATGCTGATTTGGGACTGGGGACGTTGGAATACTATTTGGATGAGGGGGATGAGGAATTGCAGTATGATGATATGGGGGTTGCTGGTGACGAGGTCGGCTCTTGGGTTGGAGAGGGCGAGGGAGAGGAGGAGGTGTTCTTTGATGCTGATGTTGTTCGTCGGGCAGTGGAAGAGGAGAAGCGTGGACAGCGATATGACTAGCGTTCGTGGTGTGGGAGCTAAGGTGTCTGCTGTTGGACGCAAGATGAAGCGTGGCCTGGGATCAGCGCGATAGAGACAGGGTTAGTTGGTAAATGAACTCGGAGATTTTAATCTTGACCTTTTCAATTTCCCTTATCTAGATTTGTCCTAACGTAACTCCCCCCGTACCCTACTGGTAACGATGAAAATAATAGGCTGGTATCCCCTACCGTGACAGTGAGACTTTATCACGCTGTATATGCCGGTAAATGTCCCAAAATTCATCGACCGCCTTGTCAACCCTATGCCTCCCAGCTTGGCAGCGCTGCGTCTCCCGAAGTGCCGCAGCGTAGCTTGCCTGCAGGAGAAGCTCTCGGCATACCTCCAAGCGATGAGCTGCATTGACCTTGTTGTGTTGAGCTTGCACTCTTTGCTGGTCAAGCAGCAGTCTTTGTCGTTCAAGGGTCATCAGTTGTTGATATACCGGCGATACCTGTTGTTTAGAAGGCACTCGTTGTCGTTTCGAGGGCACTGCCTTTCGTGTAGGCGGCGCTCTTCCTGGTTTGGGCGGCACTTGTTTCAGCACCATCTGCAGCATTAGGACACAGGTATGTCGAGTCGGCCTCCCAAGAACGCCACGACGTTTCAGCGCCTTGTTCAGTCCCGAGTTTGGCGCCGATATTGACTCCGAAGGTACCGCCCCGGAACACGATTCTCTCTGGATTGTACGCCTTTCCGGGTTGGTTTGGAGGACGATTTCTTGATGATCGCTCGGAGGGCGTGACTCTTCTGTTGACTCTACGTTAAATACTACTATACCATACTGCCTCCCGTGCGATGATCGTGATGGACGTACCAGACGTGTCTGACACTCTGTTCGAGGGCTTGAAAACATAACTAGTGGGCGGCAGAGAACAGCGCACAAGGCGGTGGCTGGGAGGAGGCATAGCAGGATGGATGCCAGGAGGCATGACGGGCGGCATGCCACGTTTAAGTAGACGGTCGAACATGTCGAGGAGGTTGTGCGGTTTTTCAATTGTATGAGAGACAGTATTTTCTGAAAGGTTCTCGAGTGAGAATGAAGCAGAGGTCAGAAGGAGGGGATCGTCGTAATTTGAAGTGTGGTGGGCAGGTGGGTAGGGAATGCAGGCAGAAGGTCTGTGACTTGTGGCGACCACCATCTGATCTGAGCCATGCAGTCGCACTTGGACTGAACTTTCAGGAGCCGTCTTGCCGTTTCAGATCCATCAAACTTTTTTTCCGGCGTACTTTGGACGGGTGGTTCTTGCCTGGCCATGCAGACTGTCCCGCCATCTTATATAACAGGGTCGCTCAGCGGTATTCCTCCATGTGTAGTTCTTCTCCTGCAAATGGACAAGAAGACAGTGACAACTAGCAGAACCATCAATATCATACCAAGAAAATTGATCAACAATGTTCGTACGTCGACTCTTTCGTGTCTCTCCCCGTGCCGTCAAATCCCATGGCGGTTCTATTGGTACGACCCCGGCCAGGCGTGGTACGTTGAATCAATCACATCTACAAGAGCAGCATGGTTCTAACACGCAGCCAGCCCTACACTCAAGTCCCTTCCCACACTCGCTTCCTGGTGCTTGCTCCAATCACCATATAACCGCGGAACAGCTGAGGAGCCTCGATCGTATCTCCAAGGGCTTGGACACATTCAATTTCGTAGTCCAAGTCACAGGATCAACGATAATTCTTGGTTTGCTTCTTGTGAGTCAATACCTCTTCGATGTTTATTTACATCCGCTCTTTATATGCTAACACCCGTGGCCAGTTCGCTGTACACTACACCACGACAGATCGCTGGCAGACTCGACACCAACTGCTGACGGACGAGAATGAGCGGTTGAGAAAAGTGATCAGCCTCTTGAGGAACAAAGGCGTAGGCACTTGAACGTGTTAGGAACAGAATGACCACTTCTGAACTGAGTAGTATGAATCTTGATTGGGCGTTATTGGCGTGCTACAGGAATGGTGTTGTTGGCGTACTTTAGGAGGCGGCTCAGTGAGGAGAACTGGCTGTGAAGGGGTAGCATGTAAGATAGTAACACCGTCACCGCTCAATATGAGGTTTACTTATATGGGGACAAGTTTGTGTCTAGTACTAAAAAGGACGCCTAGTAGTACTATAGTCCACTCTCCGAGGCGGCGTATCACAAACTGCACACCTATGGATGCGACTACCAGCCCAACCGCAACGTACAACCGTAGGATATGGTCTAGTCACGATATCCATCCCACATTCCAAAAAGTACTGGGCATTATCACACACCCCAGAACTCTCGCTGTTGTAACGGACTTCTTGCCCCTTTTGTACTGCTGACTAAGCCATGAGTACGGTTTTGTCACTCTAGAGGTTGGTGATCCTGGCCCACTGGGCCGCGCTGTTGCACTGTGATCGAGAGTTCTGGGTGTTCGGAGGTGCTGGCCGCTTTTTAATAGAGTCCATCTCTAGGTATCTGGGTCAATACTGGGACGAATGGCTTGCACTGCCGAGGCAAGCGCTTGTGGATGACGTTTAGCAGAGTCGCAGGATGTGCAAGGCTTTTGTGCAAGATCTGGATTAGAGTGTGGGTAAAACATCAGACGCACAGCGTCGCCCTGAAAGGCAAAATGCCCCAAGGAAGGAGGAAAGAGTTAACACGTCGATTCTTGCCTCGTGGCAGACAATTCAAGTTGGCCAACTTGGCATTTGCTTCGACTTTAGGCTGCACAGGGCCAGAGGCAGCTTTATTAAGCTGGAAATTGATTGCTCAAGTGTCCGATCATGGCACAATCAACACCAGCACATCCGGCCGCGTGGCGAGGGGGGGGGTTGTGGGTGATGCTCTCGCGGCTTCAAGTACACGGAGTATAAGCCACCAAGAGAAGCTATCAGCGGGCAATTCACGTTTCTGAAGGTCAATGTCACGCTCCGGCCCGCCTTCAATCTCAGAACACCAAGGGAGACTGTCAAAACTCATTCATTTTAAGTTGGCATGTCAGATCTGACTGATGCAGACTATCCTACCTCATCCACAATCCTCCTGGTCAGTAGCCACAAGACGCAATGCAAAGCAGGCCACGACAAGAGTCTATTGTCCAGTTGAGGTTCAGGTTGATATAACGAAAGCAAATTGAATTACGAGTGTCCGCACCGGCTTCGGTAAGTCGGTCCTTCTCACACCCAGCTTCTGACACTTATGACAGCTTCTTGTTCAACTCTGCCTCCCCACAGATTTACATAGGCGCGTAGCCTCCGTTACAGCCCGGCTTCTAAGCGGTACACTCGAAGCTGTTCCTCGATGCAGGAATTGTCGCGTTGGGGGTCAAGCGGGGCTTTTGCGGGAAGGGGCAGAGGATCCTATCCTGCTGTATGCCGTCGGAGTCCTTGAACTGTATAGGAAGGCTGTCTGGGACGAAGCCCTTCTCGACCCAGTCGACCAGTGCCTGAAAGGTAGCAGTCGGTTGGCCACCACTGCCCCCGGCACAGTGGCCGAGTCCGGGGACCTGGAAATACCGATAGAAGTCACGAGCATCCGGAGTGACCTCCAGAGTGCGATTGTAGTATTCTGTGGTGCCCTTGACGGGGACGATACCGTCCGCCTGGAAGAGAAGAGAGTCAGCATATATTATTGTCAGGTTGAGAAGCTAATTCCACATACCAGCCCGTGGTAAGTGAGCAGCTTGCCGCCGGCGTCGCGAAATGCGGAGAGATCAGGATTTCTCGTTCCGATCAAGGAGTCAAATTGGTCGACAGAGTCGTGAAACAGTTGGGCGAACTCCTTGACCGAGTCGATCAGTGTATAGTTCCACTTCGGATCCTTGTTCACCCAGTACTTGAGCCAAGGCTCACCCAAGCCGGTAGGCACACCGTGGCAGGTTTCCATTTGTGCAGTCGGTCATAGCATAACCCAGATCCGAGGTGGTAGCTGCGTTCACAACACTTCCTGTCAACTTCGACTGTGACTCCGGTCCGTACCATAAGCGTTGTCCTTCTGGAGTTGCAGGCCCAGCCCAAGTCAGGTTCGCAACCGTGGCTGCGGCCGAGCTGATCAAGATCTCCTTTCCTGTCTGCGTGCAGTTGATCTTGGTTCCCACCATGGTGAAAGGGTCGAAGAAGCACGCGTCTGCATCGCTCACGAGGTTGTCGACCACGCCATCCAGTGCGTCGCATGCCGCGATAGCGGCGTCCGTGATGGCATCCAGCTCGCATGGAAATGGATAGAGTTGGAGAATGTTCATCATGACTTGGGTCCAGGAGGACGCAACGAAGAACTGACCCCAGTTGATAGCAGGAGCCGCTGCGGCGATGCCATCGTATGCGTCGGGATATCGTTGTGCGAGCATGTACCCCTGGCGGCCGCCCTGCGAACATCCGCTCCAGTCTGAATATGCCGGGGGTTGACCATAAGAAGCTGCTGATGACGGATTTGGCGATGATAGCCTGGACACAGATCCACGAAGTCAGCTTACTTGGCACTTGGCAGCCGACGTTTTGGGGATGGGAAAACGTACCTGGTCCCTCAGTGCGACAGACCCGAAGTTCTGGAGTTTGTAAAGATCGACATTGCCAGGACTGATCTGGGCCCAGGAATCTGGGAGATAGGGACTGGGCCAAAGACCGGCGTCGCTGCTGGAGGCCGCATAACCCTCGCCCAGAGCCCCTACCATGGCCGCGTACGAGAGGAAGAATCGACTCGGTATGTAGCCGCCGCCACGAACGGCCTGAAGGCGGCTGTTCCAGTTGTTGTGGAGAGGGAGCCATGTCTCGACGTTGATGGCATCTTCTTGGCCCGGGTGTGTGTAGCTGACCGTCACGTTGCAGAAGTCGACACCCTCGAGGACGGAGGAGGGATGGTTGTAGTAGTATTGGTCAGAAACGTTGGCTGAATAATTAGTAACCAGGTTGGCGTGGATGGCCAGAATCTCGGCCCCAAGTATGGTGGGTGTGGCGAAGGTCGCAGCAGTGCAGTTCAGAGTCATGTTGGCCATGTTGTCCATTGCTCAGACGATAATGAGGAAGCCAGGAGTGCGAAAAGAAGATCAACAGGAATGCACATGTCCCATATATACATATATACACCTTTTCTCGTGTGTATACGGGTGTACGGGTGATCGATCACATCATAGCAATTATAGCACGAAATCACCAAGCAACACTAGCTAGGAGACATATACGACAAAAGCCGGATATTACGAGGATATCTGCGTGGGGAATCTCCTGAAAAAAGCATCGCTGTCTACGTCCGGCAACAGGTTGCCATGATGGGCCAGGGTAGGGGATCAGAGTTGAAAACAGGAACCGTCCCTGCAGGCGTCAGTATCACTGGCTCCTTTCGAGGCAGAACAAGTTCAAAACCCCATGACTTTCGGATGATCGTCCAGAGAAAGTCTGGCTTGCGCCACGATGTTACGGATAGTCAAGAGAATACGGTGGAACACGGCGTAAGTTTGAAGCGTTACGGAGTTACGGCGTATTTGGAGTGGAATACGGTGTAGGGGAGGACATACGGCCAAGGACGAGGGTCTAAGAATTGCTTCTAAGTATTGTAGCTGACTAGTAGCGCTCTGTTCCTGGCTAGGGGTACAAGGAGATAAGGAGCCATGCGTGAACTGAGGTATAAGATGTGTCCGACCTGCGCAGTTCAAAATGTCCTAGTGTCCACATCCTCAAGTGCATCTCGGGCTTGACTTTTCTTGTCTCTCACTTCTTCATTTTGGCTATTCTGTATCACTTACACACTCCCTTGTTTTCTTTCTTGCTTTCTACCAGTCAACATAACTCTCCATCATGGCAGTTTTGGAACCCACCAAAGGGGGCTACTACCTCTGGAACTACCTGCCGTCCGTCCCTGGCGCTGTCATCTTTCTTTTGTTATTTCTGGCCATGACCGGCTTGGTCTCCTGGCGCATGTTCCAGACGAAGACTTGGTTTTGCACCTCGTTTGCTATTGGTGGATTTTGTGAGTCTCCTTGATTCTATGACCAAAACCATCATCTTAGTATCTCTCTTGGTCCACTATTGACTAACACATGCCAACCCCTTCCAGTTGAGTTTGCTGGTTACTGTGCCCGAGCTTCAGCACACGGCAAAACCGGCAGGATCATGCCCTACACCGTCCAGAACGTCTTCCTCCTCCTGGGTCCGGCCCTCTTCGCAGCATCCATCTACATGTGCTTAGGACGCATCATCCGCGAGGTCCGTGGCGAACCCTACTCTCCGATCCAGCCACGAAAGCTCACCAAGATCTTTGTGACGGGAGACGTCCTCTCTTTCCTTGTCCAAGGTGGCGCAGCTGGACTGATGGTCACTGGCAAAAACGCATCCCTCGGTGAGGGTATCGTAATTGCAGGACTGCTGATCCAGGTCGTCATGTTCGGCATCTTTCTGGCGACAGCCATCATCTTCCAGAGACGCATCAATAGCAACCCCACCACCGAGTCCTACAGAGTGGCCGACCTCTGGAAGAACAGCATGCGGATGCTGTTCATAGTGAGCACGTTGATCATGATACGATCTGTCTTTCGCGTTGTGGAATATGCGATGGGTAACGACGGATACCCTCTCAAGAACGAGTGGACTCTATATGTTTTCGATTCAATACCCATGATCACCGTCATGGTCACCTACTACCTCTGGTATCCGACTTGGATCACTGTTGGGAAGGCCGAAGATGGTGTTTGAATACCATTACGGGTCGAAGGAAGACATTGCTATTGATGCGGGAGCTTGTATGCTGTTTCAAGGTGTTTTATGAGAAGCGAAAAGAAGAAACCCATAGTAGGTGGGTATTTTTCCAAATATGATGTCCTCTAGATCGCAGACAAATAACCAATCACAGCAGTATCCCATGGCCATACGTTTTACTTGCAGTGGTTTCTTACCATTTCGGGCAATTTTTGTAAGCAGTGCGCACAGGGGTGGGGAGTGCTACAACTGTTGAGTGTCATCAAGGCAGCATAATGTTGTTTATATATAACATTTTCTTCCTCGTTAACCCAAGCTAAAGTCTTTTCAATCATACCATCAGATTATTCGCTGGATTTGCCATAGGGATGGTAGTTGTCGCGACCCAGCTTACACCCAAAGAGCCGAAACGCAGGGTGACATGGGCATTACATCATCGACCTACATCACTTACATGAAACCTACCTCAATTCTCATCAACACCATAATTCGTAATCCCAACCACCAAAACCACCTGTCAGGTCATTCTAAAACAACACCCCAACACACCCTTCAACATGACCACCGCACAATCCTCCGTAACGCACAATCTGCACTTCGACCCGTCGCAGCGCAAACCCCTCCTGAAATCCCAACCCACCGCCTCCTCCGCCCCCTCCTCGCTCGCTCCTCTCCTAGGCCATAAAAAGAAGCACACCCATCCCACCGGTCTCTCAGGCAATGAAAACGCCTCCATCACCTTCATCGGCAATGCCACCACCATCCTGGAATGGGAGGGTCTCCGCATCCTCACGGACCCCAACTTCCTCCACGCCGGCGACCACCTGCACCTCGGGCCCGGCGTGACTGCCAAGCGCCTACACGATCCAGCCGTCGACCTACACCAACTCCCTCCGCTGGACGCGATCCTACTCAGCCACTACCACGCGGATCACTTTGACCAGCTCGTGGAGGACAGCTTGAACCGGGATTTCACCATCATCTCCACGCCGCATGCGAAGGAGTGTTTGGCGGGGAAGGAGGAGCCGTTTACCGGGGTCGTGGATCTGGATTTCTGGAAGAGCGCGATGATCCATGTTGGTGGTGAGAAGGCGGGTGAGGGGAAGGCAAGGCAGCCGAGGGTCAAGATCACGGGTATGCCCGGGAAGCATGTCCCGCCTGGTCCGCTGGCGGTGGTGAATGATCTCTTGGGCGCGGTGCCGCCTACGAATGGGTGGATGATTGAGTTGGGGTATGGGGAGTCTTCGTTGGACAAGGCGCCGTCGGGGGAAGCGGCTGCGCTTGGAGGTCCGGTACCGGGAACAGGAGAGGGCGGTCAGGAGTTGAAGACTGGGTATCGGATTTATATCTCTGGTGATACTCTGTTTGTGGATGAGCTGAAGGATATCCCGAAGTGGTTGAAGGATGAGAAGGTGGATCTGATGCTGGTGCATCTGGGTGGAACGACCATCATGGGACCAAAGTTACCGTTGATTATGGTTACCATGGATGGTAAGCAGGGCTTGCAGCTGATGAGGCTTATGGATCCGGATGTCACGATTCCCATCCACTTTGATGATTATGACGTTATGCTCAAGGGGCTGGATGACTTCAAGGAGAATGTCAATGGCACCGAGTTTGAGAAGAAGATTGTTTACCTGGATCGGGGTGAGCAGTACTTGTTCAAGGTCCGGGAGTAGGGCGGCACGATGCAAAAGCACAATGAACTACGTATCTAAATTAGAGGCTTTGCCTAACGCAAGGGTATGACCTATGACTACACTTATCTGACCCAGTCCTGGCGTGATCCTCCATGCCACCTTGGGACTCATTTGCCAGATCAGTCCTTCTCAGAATCTCCGTCCTTGCTATGGATGATCTCCAGTCTCTGTACTAATTCCCCGGGACTCAGGTGATCTTGTGCTTCCACGGCTTGTTTCTTTGCCCAGGCCGTGCTGTCAGCTATGCCGATCGGATCACGGATGAATTCATACCCCGGGAGCACAATCGCGATCACAAACATCACCAGCACGGCCGAGAAGTTACTCAGCTCTAGCCAGAGAAAGCCTAGCTTCCACCGCAGTTGCAGAGCGACCGCTACACCGCCTACTACAGCAGCCAAGGCACAGAGCAACGATGCATGGCCACGCTCAGCGGATGAGATCGAACCCCTGATGACCGGGACAAAGGCGTGACGGATGTAGTACCTCGTGGTCAAGACTAGGAGCGGTACTTTTATCGGATGCGACCAGCACATAGCCAGCAGTGCCAGTAGTCCGTCCTGCCCGCTCATGACGAGTTTGGCCACCGAGACAACAAGACTCACCGTGTTCATGCCGCGGCAGAAGATGTACTCCAATGTGACGAAGCCATAGAACCAGCACAAGATCTTGGCAAGACACATAATTGCGTCTTGACGTGCGGTGGGTCGTGAGAGGATGTTGATGGGTGAACGTCCATTATTGATAGAGACAACATGCATGATGATCAGTGCTGCGATGTCGAAAAGACAGCGTTGCAGGAAGGAGAAACATGCACTTGTCCAGGTAAACGAAAGTGCTTCCTGCAAGAGCACATCCGGACGGGAGATTGCGAGCCGGAAATTATCCATGGGGTTGTGGAAGAGGAACGCGCCTACCCAGGGGACGAAGAAGCGCCTGACGTGGTACAAGATGATGGCGGCCAGGGCCTGTGTTAGGGCTGCTCGGTAACCAGACGAGAGGAGTGCCGACCTAAGTTGAGCCCACGAGATGGCATCGGCTAGTGAGAAACGGCAAGTTCCTGGATCAGGGATGAGGTGTGTGAGGTTCGGTTTGCGATCCCAATCATAGAACTGTGCCAGACGATGCCAGACGATGACAAAAATGAAGCGCAGAGTTCCCTCCTCAAAGCGGGTCAGATATTGGATTGGATCTCTTGCAGGCATGTAGAGACGGGTCGGCAAGCAACTGAAAGACGATGTTGGTTGACCAGAAAGCTCGCCATAAGTGCTGCCAACCGTGTTGTCACTGCTCGGCGTCATGGCCTCTTTCAACCACGTAATGGCTATCGCCGCACACCAGCGTACACTGGAAATAGTCTCTGGTTCGCCGACGGTCCCATTACTCGAAATCCTAACAGCTTTGCAGACATCGCATGACAGCGCTGCTTCTGAGTCGTAGTGATCTGAGAGATAGTGGCGGACGAGACTGAAGGCGAGCTGTGCCTTGCCGGTGCTGTTTAGTACACTGAAGGAATCATCGGCAGCTGAGCAATTTCCGGAGCGGCGTTCTTCACACCTGGCATAGGCGGTAATCTTGTCCATGAGATCGGCCGTCTTGGCAAGTATATGCATAGGCGATATCTTGTCATCCAGGCCACGGAGCAGCAGCTCATGTAGAGTGGGATGAGCAAGGGACAAGCAGACATGACGAAGACCCTGTGCAGTTTCCGAGAAAGTCTGCAATGTTCGCTCGTGTTTCTTCGTCAGAAAAGGCTGGTCTTGCAAGTCTGGCCCAGGTTCTGGAGTGCGTTGGCGTGTGCGTGTGTTCGATCGGCATCCATGAATACGGGCAGCTCGCTCCTGATACTCCGAGTTCGGGCTTGCCTTCTGCCGATCAGCCAATGTCACTGCCTGGGCAGCTTTGAGATCCCTTAGCACAGAGCGAACAGCGATGACAGTGTCAAACACCGAACCATCATCGACCAAAGCTGCGAGAAGAGAGAGAGGTCGTTCCATGGCCCACTGAGCCTGCTGTATCAGAGCGATGGTTTCGATGTGCTTGCTTGTATGGCGAGGTCGTATCGGCCTCTTCAAGAGATCACTGATGCTGATGAGAAGAGACAAGACATCCGCCGCAACACCGGAAACCATAGGACCAGCGTTGGTACTCCGTGCAATGTCACCGGCTAGTGAGAGATGGGCGTCCCAGTAGGTCCATGCATATACGAGCATTGAGGTGTCATTGATGTACTGACGTTCTCCAACCAGTTGCAATGCACCCTTAGAACAGATCTTCATGCAGTGCTCAGCGGCGCGGCGGTGGGCTTCGGTATGTGAAAGCCTCAGTTGCGACAGGACTGCAGTCTGCGTGTTCAGGTTTGCGGTGTTTGGTGCATAGCTCAGCTCGACAACAAGACCACTATTCAAGTAGATCATGTTGACTGTGTCGGAGAGGAGTATGTTCAAGAAAGGCTCCACAGTGTAGTCGTGTCCCGTTGTCAGCTCACCTGGCTTTGACTTGCCAAGGTTCTCCTCAATCCAGGCACTGACACGAGGGTGGTCTGCAAATAAGTTGAGAACCTCGTGAGGATGGAGAGGGCGTTGAGCAACACACAGCCACATTAGCATGCGAATCGCGAGCTGTCGATCCTCATGGTCTTTGCGGGTGTCGATGGTCCGCTTCAATTTCTGAAGAAACGAGGCCAGGGCGAGGTCAGACATGTTGGCTGCAAATTCTGGAGTTTGACGGATGGTAGGGACAAGTTGAGGGGAGTTGGGAGTTGAGTGGTAGCCATAGAGCCTTTATACTGGGGTCTGTGGCCGTCTGCTGAACTGTGTTCGAGAAGGCCAGCAGGGCAGACAAAGGGACTGAAGCTGCATCATCAACGGAACCTACTGCGTTCCGGACGGAGTCTTCTAGAAGCTGACATGTTAGCGTAAAAGCAATGCCTAACTACGACTGAGCATGAAACATGGAGCTGAAGCAGCACGGTGATAAAAGGACACTGAAGGTTGAGGAAGTCTGGACTCAAGTGTGGAGGCTTCTTTAGTTCCCGTCTCGGCAGCTGCCACCAGCAGCAGGCCTACTTATAAACGAAGAACAAGGGCGAGACACCTACCGTCTTGACCACTTGAAACAAACTGACCACGTATACCTGAACTAATGGTGCTCAAATGCATAAAAAGAACTGAAACTCGAGTATAGGTTTCAGTAAAAATGGCAGAAAAAAGAACACGACAAAGGCAGGATTTGAACCTACGCGGCCGAAGCCATATGATTTCTAGTCATACCCATTAACCACTCTGGCACTTTGCCTGATATGTTCATGGTTTCCTCTGACTTATCCGATCCTATGCCGTACCACCGCATCTTGCACATTGATCCAAATAAGTTCCCATTCCAAGAATTATCAACTGCAACTATCACCAACCAAGGTCCATCATGTCGACTCCAACTTACCATACGACTCCAATATTAACTCCCAACCCACCAAAAACCTGAAAACAAATGCGCATTTCATTATCCTTCACGTCTCATCAATAATCCCTTCCCAACCCTCAACGTCCCTCCCTGTCCATGGTATAAGCATCCTCGCGTATGATCTCCCGCAGGGTATTCTGCCCTCGCAAACTGAGCTTGACATTAGCCGCCGCCAAAGCCTTGATTACCGCGTTGTACGCATCCAGTTCCGGCGTGGCCAGCCGTCTCGCTCCGGTGGGCGGCGCATCTGTCAGCGGCGCGCCAGTCCCGGGCGTGTCGAAGAGACGTCTCCCAGTTGGCCGTCGTGGGGTCTCTGCATGGATGTCAGGCGCGGGCGCGAGTGTGGCTGGTTGTGTAGGTGATGGATCTTCGCATTCCCAGATAGAGCCAGTTGACGGCATCTGGGAGGGGAGGGATGGCATGGGTGGTGAGGCATGGGGAGCAGAGGCTTGAGTCTGCGAGAGCGGACCGGTGGACGGCAGTTGCGAGGGTAATGTGACCTGAGAATGGCCGAGGGTGTGTGATGATTGCGGAGGCGGCGTGCCCAGCGGAGGGGTGACCTGCTGAGGTGCCCGGGGATCGGCGGTGGCGGACGATGGCGGCGGTGCACCACTTGCTCTCGGCCGGCGAGGGAGAGGAGTTGGGCTGGAGTCTGTTTCTCATATCAGTCTTGTTGCCTCAGGAACTGCCTGCTGGCAGTGTCACTTACCACGTTGACTGCTGCCGCGGTTCACCCCCTCTGGTGGGCTTGGAGTCGGCGTGTCATACAGCCCCGACAGATCGTGTTCCGGACTACCAAGCGCATCTCTCGTCCGCTGCGTCTTTGGTGTCACCCAGTCACGGATATCACCGTCTCTCTTCCGCTTGTATGGCGAGGTGCACTTGATTGCATCTTCAGGTACGCCGTGGTGTCTCATGGCTTCGGGAAGATGGTCCTCCCACAACCAGAAGCGACAATCATCCTCATTCGGACCGCGCTTACGCGGGTCGCACTTCCAGTCTGGAGCAAGTGGTCAGTATGGTTTGCGTGCGGATGGTGAAAGAAGGCTTACAGCGCATCATGTAGTAGTTCGAGTTTGGGCCCGCCTTGTCTTCCCACGCCCGGTAGCCGTGGGCGCAATGCCATGCGCCATCTTTCCAGCTCCCTCTCGAGTGAGAGGAGACATGGTAGTCGCCCGTCCTCTTTTGAGTTGACATCGTTCGCTTACTTCGTCGCGGGTGCCGCTCAACAGTCGCTCTTCGTCCTATACTAGAGTGTTGGTGAAGCGGGATGATAGGAAAAGTCAAGTCACCTTCCAGCAGTTTAAGAAAAGAGCCTTGCTTATTATATGGGCTACCAATGATTCACTTTATGGTTCGATCTATTTACGACCGCACTGACGTTCGGTTTACACCTGACGGCGCGGTGCGAAGCGCGTCCTCAGCCCTCCGTGTGGGGGAGGGGTGTGACCACACCTTTTGCTAGAGAATGCCTTGCTATCCCGGCATTTCTACACTTGTCCAACAGGGCGCAAGTCAGTTGCGGAAGTGCGTGCATGATGGTTGCCATGTTGTTCCTGTTCCAGCTAGCGTCTGCTGCAGAGTCCGTCTCCCGGCCGGTATCGCGACCGTTTGTGGAGGCTGTGAGTTGGCAGAATACTGATCCCCCATATGCATGGCGCACTGGCGCAGCAGCTCAGGCGCATAAGGCGCCTATGTCGACCACTCAGGATTACAAGCCGGTCAGGTAACCAACCACTCTAGTAAATCGATTCTGGACAGACAGCACACCATCTTGAAGCCTGTACTAGTGCTCGGTCCCACGCTTCGAGGTCCAAGCGATCTTCTTTGCTTCAATGAGAGCTCCATCTTACACGCTAGCTTAATCGCAGGCTTCACCAGAAGGTCACTGGTCGCTGTTGTGCCATGAATTACTACGAATCCTCATTATGCTCTGGCATGTTACACGTTCGGTTATGGACTTATAGAGTCATGCTTCCATTCCATATCAAGGGACCAGTAGACTTATGTTAGGGTTGAAGCGTGATGCAACTCGTTGTATCATCAACAAAATATGCGACAATGAAGGGCCATCAGGCCTGGACACTCATAGATGCTAATACTAAACACCCACATAAGCCTGCAATTACATGCCGTGGTACCACTCTGCTCTATAATCCGACCAACTTCGGCAGAGCCAACACCAAATCCACAGTATATGTACTTGCTTGATGCACGCTGTACATAGCCAATGAGCAGTTCCGCGAACACCATAAGGATACAACGAGGTGGACAGCCTACTCGTGGCCTTCCATATCATCCTCCTCGTCCTCTTCTCCTTCAGCATCTTCCTCCCCACCACTTTCCTCGTCACTGGTCCCACTGCCCTCGCTCTCCCCTTCACTACCAGGGTCATAGTCTTCCTCCTCTTCGTCCTCCTCATCCTGCAGCCTCCTCTCCTCCTCAAGCCTTGCTCTCTCCAACTCCGTGAGCCCGTCATCCTCCTGGCCGTCACCTCCATCCTCACCACCTTTGCTTCCCTTGGCGTTCTCTGCCAATTCCCTCTTCGCCTTCCTGGCCTCTGCCATAGATCGATCCTGTAGTCCATGGCGGGCGATGTACATCTCATTGATCCCAGCATAGTCCTCCTGATCTATCATGCCGAACTCGATCTCTTCCGTCTTGTCACCCCCGACATCGACTTCGATAAGAAGGTTGAATGTTCGTTGCAGCACGGACGTATAACTGACGGCTTGGATCCGGTCGAGCGGCAAGAACAAGAGCGGTTTCTTGAAACCCCATAGTATGCCCGTAGGCAGAAAGAACAGATACCCATCTTTACTGCCCCTGAAGGCCTTGACATGTACTGCCTTTTCTGTCGGTCGGTAGGGTTGCCGGGTAGCGGAGTGGAATATGCGGGCGTCGGAACGGACGATTGGGACTGAGGAGCCGGCCGTGCGGAGGGATGTGGTGAGCGCCCAGTCGAAGAGCGTAGTATGGGAATCAGAAGCCGCCGCAGCTGCACCGGCGGAGGGTCCTTTTATTGTGCCAGGTTTAGGAGCGGTGGAAGGGACTGTGAAGACTAATGGTTCGATGGCAGCTTGGCTCGCTGGTTGTGTGGTGGAGGCCTTGCTGGTAGGCAGATAGGAGCCTCGTGGGAAGAGGACGTAGTTGTGTTGTACTTGGTTCTTCTCGGGGACAGGAAGGTAGAAGATGTGTTCTGTGAGTGCCGCAAGTTAGCTGCTTGTCATTACACACGCAGGCTGGGCATAAACATACCGAAGTCCCTCCAAGCATATACAATCCCCGGCACAGGTGCTGATGTCCCTGATGCCCTAGCATATAGGAAGTTCGAAGTGAACACCAAGTCGTACTTCTTCCGGACCGGTACGCTCAGGGAGATGTCCTTGATCTCCAGCAGTACCGGATCTGTCTCGGGCAGCTCTCCTCCCACTTGTACTCCGTTGGCGGCACGGCCATTCGTTGGTGGTCGCGCAACCTCTACTCTTCGTCGCTTATTCGCCGGTTCGTCACTGTTGCCCCCTATTTGCTCGTACATGAAGTTGGCGATGTCGTTGAAGAGGATGATGCGCGCTGGGGAGTCGGCATTTTGGTGTATGCCCGCGAGGATGTCTGGCCGGGACTGGAAGAGGGCGCTGAGGCGCTCGTTATCCAGCACGGCTGTCATCCTGTGTGCTGACAAGATTGATTGGAGACGAAGATCGGTAGAAGTCAACGATATGGAGTGGATATGAGTTAACGGAAATTCAAAGTTTGTGCGCAAATGGTGGTAGATTGTGGGTGTCGTGGTGTTTACACGCGTTGTTGACAGATCAAAATGCAAAATGCACTAGGAGAGGAGGGTATTTTTCGGAGGGTGATACAGCTTGCCCAACCTCTGTCGTTGAGATTTCAGTTGCGTTGCCATATCCAAACAGTCCCCGCTCAAATCTCTCGCTCTGCATTCAGTTAAAGCTGGCCTGAATTGAATTGACGTCATGTGCCATACTGCAGTTCTAAGTGCGGCGCAAGGGTTCAGGCGCACGATGGGAAAGTCCATGCATGGAGTGAGGGTTCTCACTTAGAAAGTGTTTTGAAACCTAACCATCTCCGGCTTGTCTATAATTACTTCGAGTTTGAAGTATCTAATGGCTACCTAGTATTACAACATATCAATTACTTTTGGCAGCTTCTATGCAAGCATGCCCCTGAGAACTTCGATCTGCTCCAGCACGCTGGACTTGCTGGTACCACCACGAGCAGACCTCATCTCCGCGCTCCTCTCATAGTCGAAAGCTTCGGCAATATCCTTCTCGAACCGAGAGTCAAACGCCCTTAGGCTGCTCATACGTGAGCTCGTTCATTGGGGTACCAGTTCTGGTCCGACATAGCCACACACTGTCCGTAGATGTGGTGAGGCTCACGGACGGGAACGACCTTGCGGACCAGATAGTCGGCCACATCAGGAGCCAGCATGAAGGGGGTCGAGCGCCGCCTTCATCTTCCCACCAGTGATCAGGGCGCAATTTTGAGCTTATCACGATAACTGATGTCCTTATCTCAGCCCTACGCCGCTAGCAGCGCCTAACTAAGCGTCTGGGGAAGCCGCTGTGGAGTCTAGCGGCACAGTGTGTTGCTTCACCTGGTACAATTGGAAAGAATCCTCCTCCTCCTCCATGAAGTGTTCCCCTTCCACACCAGCCGCTGACGCTCACCGCCGTCAAGATGAGCCAAGCCAAGGCTCCTGCATCTTGACCGATCGAAGGGGTCAGTGCTTTTTCTTTTGTGTGGAAGTCTTCTCAGCTCAGCGACTTGATGCTTTCGTGTCGAGTTACTTCTTTGGAAAAGGCATTATCACATTGCTGGGAAGGTCTGAGCTTACGCGAAACAGAAGCTCCTGTTCCAGAACAGACTTCTTATGCGTGCAGGTGCCAAGCCTGTCAGGAGTCGTCACATTTGTAGCAACCACCCGAGACCTCGGCCTCTCGGGATCATGCCGTTCGATCGCTACCAAAAAGTGGCAAGTGCAACCGGGTTATGGAACAGATCCTGCCTACTGGTGAGGCGCTCCCGTTGGAACAGCTTCTGCAGAAATTTGATGTGCCTGTCCTGAGACCCTGGCACCGGAATGAAACCCGCGACCTCCAGATACTACTGCGCCTCTTCAAGGGAGAGCAGCATCGCGAGAAGAAGAAGATGGGAGGAACGAAACCGCATGATGGCAGCTAGCATTGATCCAGTCGGTCTCAAACGAACCCCTCTCCCTTCTCATGACGGAATGGGATATCGCCCGACGAGACCCTATACCTGGGATCGATATCATTCTCATACTGTTACTAGATCTCATCACACCCCTACGAACATTTATCTTTTACTGTTACTGGATTTTCTCTCTTACCAACAGACATCTCTACGTTGCACCGGCCTCCAGGCATGGCATGATCTTTCTCTTGGTCTGGCTTGTCTCACCTTGACACCTGACAAATCTTCCTGTAATGCATATCGGGTGAGGACCTTTTCATGGTTCAGACATTGTGACGGCAATGTAGACCTATGTCTTCGTATGCTTCACCCCAGTCCGGAGCGCGGGATGGCAGCTTCACAAGGCATGGGGTTGCATGGTTGCAGCCCATAACTGGTATGGCCCTCACATATAACACCATGTCCCCACCCTCGTGGTTGTTCATGACTCTACCCGCCCGTCGCACCTTCTCATATCGATACGTTGCTGTGCGTTCTGGAGCGAGGCAGTCCTGTTCCGCGGCTGGTCATCCGGCTGTTATACGAGTGCTGGCACTCTTTCGTTCATTTGTACTACGCTCCTTTTCAAAAACCCAGGATGCAGCCTAACGATGGCTTGACTGGTCGCCCTACGGGTCAAGGGCCGATAGAGACACTGGGACCGAACATGAACGCTGTGGTATGGCTACTGGTTGGCCTCTCGGGCCTTTTCCTCGGATTGCGAATCTACTGCAAATTCATGAAGAGCCGCGGCCTCTGGTGGGACGACTACCTACTCATAGCCTCGTGGGTCAGTGATGAGCTTGCTGCATCTTGCCAATGGTAGTCTTGATACTGACCTGGGTCATAGCTCTCGTTGGTCCTTGACGGGATCATGGTGAGCATCCAAGTCACTCTAGGCTTCGGCAGGCACGTGTTCGACGTGGACCCGAGTCACTTCCCCCTGATACAGATCTATGGCAATGTTGCCTTCAGTGCCGCGGTCCTTGCCACCGTCTGGAGTAAGACTTCTTTCGGTATAACCCTGCTGCGAATAACAGAAGGGAAGATGAAACCTGTGATATGGTTTATTCTGGTCAGCATGAATACCGCCATGCATCTACATGCCTTGTTTCCCTGGATTCAGTGCAGTCCCATATCGAAGGGGTGGTTTCGGGACATACCTGGGACATGCTGGAGCCCGGAAGTCAGCGTTATCTACGGGGTGTTTGCTTCCAGTAAGCTACAAGCCGACGAGCTTCAAATAGAGCATGGACTGACAGAACACGTAGCATATTCGGGCTCAGTCGACATAGTGCTGGCATTGCTACCCTGGTCCATCGTCTGGAACCTGCAAATGAGAAAGAAAGAGAAAGTGGGCGTCGCGGTTGCCATGAGCATGGGAGTGTTGTAGGTTATCCCGTCATGCCTTTGCACCGAGCTGGGAAAACTTAGGGCTGACAACTACATCATAGTGCTGGCTGCACTGCCTTCATCAAGTCAGCCAAATTACCACTTTTGGCAAACGGAGACTTCACCTGTCCGTATCATCTCGTATTGCACACAACAGCTACTTGAAGCTAACCATGCTACAGTTGAAAGCTACAGTCTCGTGGCTTGGGGAGCAGCAGAGGTAGCCACCACGATCATGGCGTCCTCCATCCCTGTTCTTCGTGTTCTTGTCCGCGAAGTCAAAGCCATCACGTCGAAGAAGTACGGTTTCTCCAGCGGCAACAACAGCAGAAGTAATGGCACCAACTCGTTAGGCCGCTCCGACACCGTAATCGTCGGGGGCAATGGTCACAAGAAGAGCCCATCGGTGCACGTTCTCTCGACATTCAAGGGCTCCAAGAGCGACAACCGCAGCGATACGAGTGTCTTGATCACTGAGCCCGCCGAAGGGATAATCATCCAAACCCAGGAGATCAACATAGAATACCATCGCCGAGACGGAAGGTCGGAAGTCGACAGCATGGTGTAGCAGGTCCCTAAGGGTTCCTGGCACGATTCTGTCGTAGGCCAAGGTTAGAGGGTAAGACAATGTCATCCACCCTGAGATGAAGGAAGACAAGAATAGACAAAGCAACACGACGCAAGTGTTTTCTTGAACGGGCCCCGGCCAGATTACCGGTTTTCTATAACCGGACTACGCATTATATGATCTGCAGTCGCAATATAGTGCTTCTTTCCCCGCAAAAACATGAATACGATCTCTTGGCGCCCGATGATCCGTCCCTTTCCCGCTCCAAACGGCCAACCGTTTCTCGGTGTAACGCTGATCTGCTGACCAGTCTGACCGCGCCTTCTTCCTGTAAGGGCGAAGCAGGCTTTCTTTCCTATTCTATACCACTGCGTCTAATGGAATCCACGAGTCCCATAGTCAGCTGATGGTATGGTGCCGATGTAATCTGACTGCCGGGCTATGTTTGCCTTTCTCGTATCCAGGAAACTGCACGTGGCCTTCCGGTTCAACAGGTATGGTGATAGTTACGCGTTAACGGTGGTAGTACATCTCATGTTTGGCCCTTGTCAACGTTACAGCGACTCGTATGGTTGACGATGATGTCAGGCGCTGTTGGTCTCCGTCCCTCACTGTCTCGGCGACAGTAAGGCCGGATAGATGAGAAGGTGAGGTGATGACGGAACACGGGACAGAACAGTCCCAAGACAGGTATATAAAGCCCTGACCGAGTCCAACATGAGGATCAACAGCCAGAAAACAACCAACATTGCGCCACTATACACTACAAATCAAACACACAGCCAAAAGCTACTATTATAGCACACTCATCTCACCAAAAACACCACCACACACAAACCTCAACCCAACCACCAAACACCAACCAAAAATGCTCACCTCCACCATCCTCACCGGCCTCGTAGCCCTCGTCCCCTCCGCCCTGGCCGTCGGCAAAGCCCGCGTGGTCAACAACTGCGCGCAAGCCGCGACCCTCTGGTCGGTGGGCTCCGACATCTCTGCGCCGGCGACGCTCGCGCCCAAGGGCAGCTACGCCGAGACCTTCGTGCGGGACCCCAAGACGGGCGGCAAGGCGCTCAAGATCACGCTCGCGGCCGACGGCCTCTACACGGGCGCGCCGCAGACCGACTTCGCCTACTCCCTCGACGGCGACCGCATCTGGTACGACCTCTCCGACGTCTTCGGCGACCCCTTCGCCGGCAAGAAGCTCACCGTCGAGGGAGGCCAGGGCCTCGGCTGCCCGACCATCGTCTGGGCGCAGGGCACGAACCCCGGTGGGAGCCAGACGAGGGTGTGTAAGAGTGAGGGGGATGTTACGCTTACTCTTTGTGCTTGAGGGAGGAAGGAGTTGATAAATCAGTATTTGAAGAGGAGAGTGGGTAATCAATGAAGGAGGTAGTTAGGCTACAAATGTACTTAGGAATGGAGAGGCAGTTTTGGGAGCGGCGGATATGCTTTGTTTCACAGGGGACGGGATGGATATGCTTGTTACAAAAGGAACGGAATTGCTCGGTACATAAGCTAAAGACAATTCGAAAACTTCTTTTTTTTTCACCGATGCCGGGTCTCTAAGTCATGCAGACCAGCGTTTTGTCTACTTACAGCTGGTCCATATTAGAGGAATCAACAACACCTTCTCACTTACTCCTTGCCTTCCTGCGCAGAGAATGTTGGTCTCCGGTATCTCAAGTTGCCAAAGCATTGTAGTTTGAACTTGGACAGTTACCGGAAACAGCACATGAGAACTTGAGAAGCACCGTGGTGGCCCTCTGCTACACCATGCTTCTCCATTTCTTCTTATCCTACCTTGACCAACATCGACTTCTTGCGGTAGTTTCAAGTAAGTGAGAAGGCGGCGTTATGAAGCCTCCGGTCCATAGTCATCTGCTGCTAAATGGCTAGTTAGCCTGTTCGTTTGGTGATACCAGACAGGCGGAGCATGCCAGGGTAAGAGTGGAATATGTGTCACAGCATCAGTCAGACGTATAGGAACTGGACAGCATCAAGGTTGAGGATACCTCAATATTCATTATTTCTCTGCTATCGATCCCAACACGCCCACCCACCTTGGGCCACACCCTCCTCCATCCATCTCATCACTCGTCTAAACAAGGCCATACGGCCCGCGCAAATGCATCGCCGATGTCCCTTCCAAAAAGGCGTTTCATGCTCATCCTCCCCATAGTCATCAAGGCTGGCCACTGGAGTGCCAGCCAGAAACGTAATCACCATGATGACCACTTACTGTACACTGTTATGGCAGTAGCTTGCTTATAGTCCTACACTGACGGAGTGGACCATAATCAGATGATCCATCTCAGTCCCCTTGACTGACCTCCGCGTAAGTCTGAGACTCAAGGCTTCTTTACTCCTCTTCGGAGCTCTCTTCTTCCTCACTCTCCTGATACGTGGCAAGGACTTGATCGGCGCGTCCCGCTGCAGAAGAACCGCCATTTTCCTCAATGGATTCAATCGGCTCCTGCGAACCTGAATTGCGTCCCTTAAGTCTCGCCTTTAGGTCGGAGAGCTGCTTGAGCCGGGCTTCCTGCTCGGCTTTACCCATCGGCTTGTTCTTCTTCGGTTTTGTGGGCTTTGGCTTAGGTGCAGGCTCTTCCGGCGTTGGTGGCCGGAGATCGTTCTCAGCCTCCTCCCGCAGGTGCGGGAAGGCCTTGATCGAGATGTCGTAGAGCCTGGCGAGAGCATCTTGCGAGAGCGACTCAATGTCTATCTCGAGCTCACCGCTGTCATTTTCCTGTAGAGGTCAAGAAGGTTAGCCATTAATCACGGACAGGTAGCTAGATCCACGCTGCGTTCACTTACAAGTTGGTTGCTATCAGCTTTAATGATGTTGATAGCCCGTTCCTGCTGGGCGCCCTCCAATTCAGTTACTGCTTTGCCAATGACGGCCTTTTCTATCTCGCCCATGTGTCTCTTCGGCGCCTTCTTGACGGCGCCTCCACTCTTTCTCCCGGCGGGCGCGTGACTGCGGGATGTGTCCAAACCAGCGCCACCCTTCTTCTTGGCTGCACCACTTGGCTTTTTGGGATGCGCAGCTTTCTTGGACGGCTTCTTTGCCGGTACCACCTCGGCAAGCTTCTGACGTGCCTGAATCAGCTGTTTTTGAAGCGCGGCAACGATTGTTTGGGAGATTTCAACCATAGCTAGGTTGGGTGTCTTGGACGTAATCTCCTTGTCGAGTTTGGCGCCTTCCTCCTTGAGCCTCTGCTGCAACTCCTCGACAAGTCTTGCTTCCTCGCTTTGGTCAGGGACTTCCGCTTCCTCTTCGTCCGACTCGGCGTCATCATCGTCTGAATCGACCTTATGACGCGGGCTGGGTCTCTCATGCTGCGTCAGCCTCTCCGGTGGCGCGTGTCGGGCCATCCACGCGTCCTTCTTTGCATACTCTGCCTTGAACAGCTCCTCGAGTCCCTTCACTCGCTCTGTGATCAAGCTGTCCTCGCCATTGAACAACCGACAATTCTTGCCAATTTGCCAGAAATCCTTCTCAAACTCCTTGGCATTAGAGTATTCACCACTGTCGAGCTTTTTCCGCATAGTCTCGAGGTCCATGGGCTTCTTGATGATCTTGTAATAGGAAGGAATATTCAACGCAACAGGATCGACCGGTTGCATAAACCACTGGTGGAGCTCAAAGTGCTTCGCCTTCATGAGTTCCGACAAGACGGCGTCGCAGAAACGGAGCTCGGGAGAGAGTTTCTTCTTCCGCTGCTCGTACCCGATGTCCTTGCTCTTTGGCGGGTTGATTGGTCGTTTGGGTCTGTCATCGAGAAGCTTGCTGTCTCTCCGGATAAGAGGCACGCCATTGTTGTTTGGTGGAATGGCGAAAGCGGGGGAGGGCTGGGATTTCTCGACTTGACTGGGAGCAGCGGGCTTGGACGCCGGACGACGCGGAGGTTGCGCTACTGGAGGAGGATTGGTTGACGGGCGGTGTTCCGTCTGTCTGGAGGGGTGCTGTTTAGGGACCTTCTTTTCTTCAACAACAGGCTCGAGTGCAGGAATATGCGACAGTCGCTCCATGATCTGCTCAACAACCTGCTTGCCCTGGGCCGCAATAAAGTGATCTGGACCATTGAAACGGACGGCATTCTCATGCAGAAGCCTGATGTCCTTCTTGACCTCTCCGAGATTCGAGTAAGGAGGAAACGCTGGGTCACCTCCACGCAGACGCTTCTCCATTGTAGTGATGTCTGTCGGCTCTGGTACCTTGCTGCGATAATCTTCCCAGAGATGAGGCCACAAGATCTCGACAGAAGTGCGGAAGTTTCCACCAGCCTTGGTCTTCTTGATGCCAGCCAAAACGCCACGAATCTTCAGCGTGTGATAACGTTCCAAAACGTTACCGTCCAATGAAGGATCATCCATGGTCTTGGGCTTACCATCTGGTCTGTGAAGGCTCGATTGCTGCAGAACCTCCCGATCCACGTCCATAGCTTGGGCAGGAGCAGGCGTCAAATCACCCCGATCGCTGGGCTCATCCGTCTTGACTCGTTTCGCAGCAGGACCTTCGTCGGCATCGTCCTCTCGGCCTCGGGCAACCTTGGCCGAGAGAGGTTGCTCTTCCTCATTCATGCTGACATCTGCCGTGGCAGGAGCTGGTTCGGGCGATTTCTGGCTGGCATCGATCGCCAGGTCGGACATGCTTGCCGGCTGGAGGTTGACGTCTTCCGCAGGGGTTGCAGTGGGTTGATCGGCAGTCGTTGACTCTTGTTCGGTCGCACCGTGACCTGCTGTAGGAGCGTCGGGCATCTCCACGTCGGGTTTCGTGATCGACGAGCCCTCATCCTGGGCAGGCTGGGGCTCTGCTGACTCCTGTGCTGACTCCGTAGGGTTTGCAGCTTGGTCGTCCGTTTTTTGCTCTGCCTCTGCTGGAGACTCAGCGGGGGTATCGGCCATCTTTATATCCTTTTCCGCACCGCCGCCGGTGGCTTGCAGTGGTTCGGCTTCCGACGATTTTGAGGTTTCCGCTTGATCCGCCTCGGGAACTTGCGCCTGAGCTGACGGTGAATCGACATCGTTCTTCTGCTCACTAACGCCATTCGGTTCATCTTGCTTGGGCTCTTTGTTGTCTGCAGCTGACTTGGCATCAAGCGTAGGCTCTACAGCAGCTGTGTGGCTAGTGGTAATACCCAGTCAGTATAGGCAAGATAATGCGCCAACTGCTGATACGATGCAAAGCGCAGAGGTGGGTAAATACCCAAGGAAGTTCGGGGGAAGGAAATTGGTTGCAACTCACCCGTTGACCTCGGTGCTACCGTTGCGCTCATCCATATCTGCTTCCGAGGGTAGCTTGGCCGACTTCCGGTCAGGTTGTGCAGGTTCTGGTGATTGCGACGCCATAATTGCCATTCGAAGGGGCTGCGCAATTTCAAGAAAGAGTGCGGCGCATCAATGTATGAACTGTTGACAATCTGGTGCGAGCTTGGTAGCTATTAGAGAGCAACTCAGATATTCAAGCGGCGCCGAAGTTGAGGTCGAAATCGCAAGAAGCGGCGCGCAGGCAATGGTGACGAAAGCGATTCGACGGGAAGGCGCGAACTGGTGTGGCGGGGAATGCTTGCGCACGAATGAGATAACGCGCCGGTGATGGAAACCTTAGCAAGGAAGTGCAAAAGCAACCGTGATATTAATTAAGGATAATAAGATAGAACGATAGATGAGGGAAAGGCTGCAAATCGTAAAGCCGTTGAAAACAACCGAAACCCAAGAGTGGTGATGTTTGTAGCAATGGCCACAGCCTTGCGCGACTCGAGCTGTTAATACGCGAGGCGCGATGCGACAGAATGCGATGCGACGTGCTACAGCAAGAGACACCACGCGAATATCAAATCGGTGGTCGACTGGCAGGTGAGTAGGTATCTGACCAAAGCTGTGCCAGTAGTGTGCCAATGGCGCGTCGTGATTGGATACGGTAGACGTTGGGGAGGAAGAAGACGCGTCTGAAGCTCGGTCTCAGAAGGGAATCTGGATGAGAAGCACACATGTTAGTCCCGGTCGGAGGCTCGGGGCTATTTATGAGAGCTGCCTCCAAGTCCCAGCAATTCGTTGCAAGGCCGAGATCAGTGGCTGGTTGGGGCCACCGGCTCCTTATCGACGCATCTGGTTGGACAGTGCAGCCAGAACGGACCGTGCGTGATCGACAAGCAGGGGTCAAAGGTACAATTTCCCACTCCACACAAAACTCTGTCCGCCGTCATCTGTTGTTCTGCTCCTCATCGCACTCGCAAACTCCCAGAGCTTCCAGAAAGGCCACTTCCCGCCCGCGATGCCGGACCAATCTGCCAGCTTCGCCAATATGCGCCTGCCATTCACTTGAAGGCCTTCTTCTCAGCAGGGAAAAACAATCAAAATTACACAACAACGATGCATCAAAAGTTCTGTCGGAATTCAACCGCACGACAGCAACAACGGGAAGGACCTCCAAAACTGTCGACAGGGGCTCGGCTCAACGGAAGACAAAAACGAAGATGGCTTACCGGCAAGAAACCAACACTTCTGACACTCTCGATATTTCTATCCCGAAGAACGATGTCGGGAACACGAATGCCCTGCGCAGCTGTATGACTGCTGGTTACTGCTGATGTTGCTTCACACACAACTACCCCGAATCAAGCGCTGTTCTTCCTCGACGAGAACTGATACGGAGATGCTGGATGCGAAGCTGCACGTGATACAAGGTCGCTTGACTTCGAAGCTCGATGTCGTTACACAAGAGCAATCACGCCGGAAATGGGAGATCGAGGACGACGCTGGTGATGCAGCTATCGACAACCTGCCGTACGGAATCACGGGTCGTGGGCTTGTAGCGCACCGCTGCGTAGAAACTCGGTGTCGTTGCTGGCGGAGGTGCTGGCGCTCCCAGAGGTACCTACGATCGATTGGTCCGGACACTAATGTCACGTTGGTAGGTGGACCGTGCGCTCTGCTCTGGTAGGGTTGGTGGTGCAGAAGGGGAGGAAAATCAAAAACAGGAACAGGAGTTCCTTTTCGCGAGAAAATGTCACGGAGTCTGGGAGCCCGGACCCATCTTATTTGTACAGGTGCGACTCCCGGTCTTCAGATTGGCTCAAGTCGCGCTTGTACACGGTTTCATTCTCAAGGTGGGTCCGCTTTGCAGCCATTCTCGAACGATGCAACCAATCACCATCTGTGGTCCCGCTATTCTTGTGCAAGGGCACAACAAGAGGTGCAAGAGCCTTGGGGAAAGGGAAATGAAAAAGTCTGCGAAAGAACGAACACCATTACACCAATCAAACCTGGAAGGCACAGACCCTAGCTGCTTACTCTGGCCACTGCTAATCAAAGGACGCCAACTTTCTCCACAAAGTTGCATCTCGGTTTGCTGGAGGCTGGAGCTCTCCTCTCATGTTTCCTGTTGCTAACGCTTTCGCAACGTGGAGACGATCGATGACTCATCTCTTCCACCAGCAGCATCAACAAGTCGATAGCCGCCTTTGCGCCGCTTATGAACGAGGTTCTTCATAACGAGAAGTATGATTTCCGGGTCTCCGACTCTGAACCCAAAGCAGAGAGAGTATGAAAACAACCCTTTTTCTAGTGTGAGATGTCTCGGCTGTAAGATTCTTGTTTCTCGTCCGGATGCAGCCAGAGCGTCGAAGACACCTTGACTTTCAAGTTGCCCATAGCCCCCTTCTTGACACTCATGTTGAGAAAATCCCTTCAGCGTTCTTGGACGTTAGAATTGGTTCTGGAGCTAGTCATATTCAGGAGCTCCAATATAAGGCCATGAGCCAACGTTCAGGGGCTTACGGCATATAGGGACAAGCGATCTTTGACTATGGCCACGATCTCGTTCCAGTCGAGCATGGCGCCTGAGCCGCGATCTCCGCAAGCCAGTAACTTGCTGGCCTGCGGTTGTAGTACTTCATACCAGCCGACAGAGGGCGTTCTGCCGTTAACACCCCATTCGTCTACGAGCTTCGTGATTTGGCTTGCTGTAATAGGATGTATCCACATCTGGGTGTTCATGGCTGGCATTATCATGAAGTTAACACTCACTCCAGGACTTCAACGAGAAACGAGAAGTAGACGGAGAGACGTACCTGGCGCGACCAAGATTCTGGGTCTTCTGGGGTTGTCAGGGGATATGTCCCAACAGCGAACTACACTCGTGAGTAGGTTGTCGGCCATGCCGTTAACGATCTTGGCCAGTGTGTTGGCTGATAACGGTGCAATGAGCAGAAGATTTGCCCATCTACTGATTGTCAGGTGGGAACTCTATAGCAGAAAAAGGGGTAGCAGGCTTACCTTCGCAGCTCTATATGGAGGATACTTCCGCCACGAGTCCATGGCACTATCCATTCATCCTCATCCAGATGAACACCATCAACATTGGGGATGTCAAACAGGGAAGCCACTGTAGGTTGTTCCTCAGACTGGCCGGAAAGGAAATGAGCCGCCGACTTGGTCAGAATGATGCGTATCGAGATGTTGGGATATGAGGAAAGAGCTGCAGCAATGAGAGGTAACTTGATGGTTGCTACGCTTCCGCTGTGATCCTATAAGTCCAACTGGAAGGGTAATACATTTATGTACTAGAGACTATACCTGCTCTTTATACGATCAGTGATCCGTCTGGCATTATCTCAGGGGCATTTGCATACAGCTAGAAGTACGTGAACTTTGCCGTCATTGACTGCTCTAGCCACGGCATCGGCGGGAGAGACCACGCTTCCATGCTCCGCCATTGTGCTTTTATCCCTAGTAAGGGATTAGAGGCTGCATAACACAGATACTGAGTTATGTGGACACGAGATGATATAAAACACAGAAGTTGATTAAACGGCAGTACCGAACTGGTCGGTTATGTGTACAGGTATTAGTGGTGTTAGTGGTAGGTACTTCCGGTGGAGTGATGCAGCTGTTGGTTTAAGGTCCAAGGTCGAGTAAGCCCGCACGGACCATTCACACTAAGATAATGGCACTTATCTCAAGAGGCAAAGCAGCTTTCCTGCAGTTGAAACCGAAAAATAAGGCATTATTCTGTACGATATGAAGCTTTTCAAAAGTCTCTAGGATGATGAATGCTGTAACATTATTCTTTGCACAGGAAGTATCTCTCAGCTGGCCAAAGGGGGCCAAAAGTACGTGGGCACAAGACGCCTTACCGCTTCTGAATTGAGTGGGGGTGGATTTTGCCGGCAGAAAAAGTTGAGCGAGACAAGCATTGGTGAAATTTTATTATTCCAGAGAGGCTCAACGTATTTCAGGGACCTGGAATAGCATCGTCCACCTCTGATCATCACATAACCTAATTCTCTCCGGCTGGAGCAAGTGGTTTCCGAACCAGCTGTTGGACTCACAACTACCGACTTTGCTACAATTGCGCATTGAGTCGCGCACCGACTCTGCTTAGACACCAGCAAACCACGACTGCCAACGCCCAACCCGTAACCACAGATCATCATGTCGACCAAGCGAAAAGCTCCGCAAACCTTGGCCAAGCCGACGGTGAAGGCCAGCGCAAAGATGCCTACCAAGACGCGCATTGATGAGACGAGGACCGCCGTGTCAATAGCAGACTCTATGCACCCGTCAGTAAAGGGTACCCCAGAGACCATTGAGATCTCCAGTGATTCCAGCAGCGATGACGAGGTCGAAGAGGTCGATGCCAGCGATGTCGAGGACGCCAGCAAGGATACAGACCAGCAGAAGACCACACCACCACCGACGAACGGAGTGAATGGCGACACAGAGATGGGCGACGCAGCAGCGGAAGAAGGAAACGACGAGGAGGACGCCGAACCTACCTTCGGCGATCTAGTCCGCGGTAATACCACGGTGGACGTAGCAGCGTCTCTCCAAGAACCACAACAAAAAGCCGATCCCACAGCCCTCACCAAGCCCTCCCGCACAATCGCACCGCCCACCCTATCCTCCCTCGGCACGGTTCTCAACCAGGCGCTTCATACTAACGACAACGACCTACTCGAATCATGCCTCACCACCACCGACCTCCCCACTGTCCGCGCAACCATCTCCCGCATGGACTCTGCTCTTGCCGGCACCCTCCTCTCCAAGCTTGCCACGAGGATGCACCGTCGTCCAGGCCGAGCAAACAGCCTCATGACCTGGGTGCAATGGACGCTGGTCAGCCACGGTGGCGCGCTGGCCGGTCGCGCCGACCTGGTCGAGCGTCTCACCGAACTCAACCGCGTGCTGGAGGAGCGGAGCCGCGGCCTGCAGAGCCTGCTCACGCTCAAGGGAAAGCTGGACATGCTCGACTCCCAGATGCAGCTGAGACGGGAGAACAGGGCCCGAAGACGCGAGGAGGAGGAAGACGACAAGGAGGAGGAGGATGAGGAGGAGGGCGTCGTCTATGTCGAGGGCGAGGAGGATGTAGAAGTCAATGGTGGTGGAAGGAGGATACCTGATGACGAGGACGTTATGCTCGCCAACGGTATTGGTGGCGAGTCGGATGATGATGAGGATGAGGATGAGGAGAGTGACGACGACATGGATGCCGAGCCGGATGTTGCGGGTGAGGACGAGCTGGACGAGGATGAGGTGGACTTTGACGATGTGGAGGAGGAGGATGACGAGGATGAGAGCGAGGCCGAGGTTACGGCGCCGCCTGCTAAGCTGCGTAAGACGGCCAAGTCAACGCCGAAGAGGAGATGACGGTAATAACAAAAGAGTGTGGGATGTACAGGTGTTAGACAAACGTATCTAGAGATTCTCCTGGACATCATGGGTCATCAGGCAGGAGGGTCTTTGCATTCTGGCGTATAGGGCTGTGTATAGTTTCTGGCATATCATGGACAATATCATGTTCCAAGGATTTGACAATGCTGCTTTGGTGATTTGTTCCATTGATATGCTTCAAGGCTATCCATCCTTTCAAGATACCGTAGATGGAGGGCTCTTATGCCCTTCCGATCCAACACCAACCCTGTCAACGCAATGATGCTCCAACACAAGGCATTGCCCAATGCACAGACCAAGTTCGACGCCTCATACATGGCTACAACCTTTCCTTATCAACATCTCCTTCAGCTCTGGGTATCTAGCTAGTTTCCAACTCCTCCTCCTCTTCGTTCTCCAGTTCCGGATCAACCTCGGTACCCAAGTCCCTACCCTCCACAAACCGGCGTCCCCTCAACTCCCGAGGGAGGTATTCCTGCTTCACCCTTCCGTCCTTATAGTTTGGCGGATACTTGTACTCAGCTCCGTACCCCAGGTCCTTCATCAGCCTCGTTGGCGCATTCCTCAGATGCAACGGCACCGGTAGTCCGGCCACGCCGGGTTCCCTGAGCGCCGCGGAGGCATTGTTCAAAGCCCTGTAAGCCCGGATACTCTTTGGGGCGTGCGCGAGAGCAAGAGTACAATGAGCCAAAGGAATACGCGCCTCTGGGAGGCCAATCTGCTGGGTCGCAGTGTAGGTCGAGACAGCGAGAGGAAGCAGGGAGTTGGTGGTGTCCGCCAGGCCAACGTCCTCGGAGGCGACGACTATGAGGCGCCGGGCAATGAAGAGGGGATCTTCACCGGACTGCAACATGCGCGCGAGATAGTAGATACTGGCGTCTGGGTCGTTACCACGGATGGATTTGTGGAAGGCCGAAATGGTGTCGTAGTGTTGGTCGCCCGCGCGGTCGTAGACTAGGGTCTTGGTAAGGGATTGTTTGATGGATTCTTTGGTGATAGTAGAAGAGGTCTCGGGGTTGGAGGTCAGGCCCAGGGCGAGTTCGAGGAGGTTGAGGGCGGTTCGAGCATCACCGTCAGAGAACCGGGAGAGGTAGTTTATTAGTTCTTCGTCGATTAGTGGTGATATTGGCACGTCTGGGTGGTATTCTTGCTCGGATTTAAGCGCACGTGATAGAATGTTGTTCACGTCTTCTGTGGTCAGTTTGGCGAGAGTGAAGGTTCGACACCTGCTCAGCAAGGCGGACTGGACTTTGAAGGACGGGTTTTCGGTAGTGGCTCCGATCAAAGTAATCGTCCCTGCCTCGACCGGTTTGAGGAAGACATCCTGTTGCGACTTGCTGAAGCGATGGATCTCGTCACAGAAGATGATCGTCCGGCGACCCGTCAGTTGCAGCTCGTTGGCAGCTTCGGAAAAGTATTTCTTGACTTCAGACACGCCGGTTGACGTGGCGTTAAGCTCGATGAAGCGAGAATTGACCTTCTCAGCAATGCAGCGAGCTATCGTTGTTTTGCCAGTTCCCGAACCACCCCACAGTATCATCGACGGCACTTGATCCGTCTCGATCATATGGCGGAGAATTCCACGAGGACCGACAAGATCCTGACCGTATACCTCGTCCAGGGACTTCGGTCGCATTCGTTCGGCAAGGGGAACTGATCGGTTGGTCTTTGTGCGCTTCACCAGGCGTCGCGATTCGGGTGAGACTTCCCCCGGTGGCTGTTCCTGTAACTCTCCATTTTGTGGCCCGTTGCCAGTTGCGCCGGCTAACGGTACTATCGGCGAAGCGAGGCGTCCCGGTCCTTCATCGTAGCTTCTTTTGACACCATTTGCCTTTGCAGGCGTTCCATTCACTGGCTGTGAGGACGGATTTCTGTCACCAGAGGCTATTCTCTTCGCGGCTGGTGTTTGGAAGAATGCGGCAGCCGATCGTTTCTGCGTTGAGGAGGGTACGGGCAGCTGGGCTCCGTTTAGCGGCGGAGACGTGTGCTTCTCTGTTGCCGTCGAAGTGTCCGCATCAACAAGAAACTTTTGGCAGCCAGAGTCGATGTGGTCGTTGATGAAGGAGTTCTTGACCTGCTTCTCACAGATTGGGCAGACCACCATTGTAGCAAAAACGTGAGGAAGCTGAAGCAATTTGGTCTTGGCGGGACGATTCCTGGAGACGCGTTGACTGAAAGTTTAAAAGATGGAATGACGCGCCGCCCGTCCCATGCTAATAATTGATAGAGGACTGCGATAAGATCCCTGTCACTTTTGGCATGTGCATCTGTTCCACCCGAGTATGTATGCTCACATCCGACCTACCCTACACTACCTCCAAACTTAGCACTGGAGGATGATATTATCTTTGGAGCATAAACTCAAACTCAGACTTGCAGCCGAGCGTTGGCTTTTCACTGTAGTTATCACGCTTTCATATACTGGCATGCTCGAGAACTTGTCTTCTGTACTGACGTTAGCCAACATGAGCTCCAAATGCTCTCAACACAAACGACATGATCATCCACACAGTCCTTTGGCCATGTGTAAACCGACCACTGGCCTTCCACGGACCAAAACTGATCCAAGTCTTCCCACTGCTTTCGGCTGTTCAGTGGACGGGTAGGATTGTTTAACAATCAGAGTTGGGTGCGTGGTTGCACTCCAGTCTGCTCCACTCCTCGTCTTACCATGCACCACAAAAGCTCAAGGCAGAATCAACATGACTCGACAACAACAACAAGCGCCAGTGGTTTAGTGGTAAAATCCATCGTTGCCATCGATGGGCCCCGCGTTCGATTCGCGGCTGGCGCAATGTTATCCTTTTGCTGGTATCATCAAGTACTTTTGCTGCCGAGGTTGTGTGGTTGCGGGTGGAATGGCAGTGGTGCTGTAGTGTAGGCACTGTGACTGGACCGGTATGCGATATGGGTGTCGATGACCTCCTCCCTGCACGTCAGATGGATAGGAACAGTCGGCACAGCGACACCAGTTGCTCGAAGAATCAGTGATGGTGACTGAGGAGGTGACTGAGGAGGTGACTGAGTGCTCATAATTAGATATGGGGCCTTGTTCACACTTGGTTGTGTTGCGGTAGGAATTCTTCAACATGTCTCTCCTGTTTGAGGGCTGACCTGGTTCTCAATACGAGATTGACATTATGGCCGCCCTCAGCTTCTGCAATCATATCATACAAGCTAAACTTTAAAAGCCCAGTTATCCGTTAAGTCAGGTCAAGTAACCTGAACGTCCAACCGAAGTCAAGCCCAACCCCGGCTCGCCAGTCTTGTACGTTACTCAGCATCAACAGGAGCCTGGAAGTGCTTGATCCCCTGCCACTCAGCCAGAGCCCACTCTGTCTGCTTGACGAACACATACCTAGCCGTCTTCATCTTACGCCAGCCAATGCTCACCGTGACCATCAGCCAACCCGCCATTCTGGTCAGCTGAAACTGAGTTGTGTAAGCAAACTTGACGTATTCGCGTCCTGCCTCAGCATCAAAGGCTCGGAGTTGGTGAAGTCTGTGGTGACCATGTGAGACCAGATCTCAGATCCTCCCCACATCCACGTAGGCGGCCGACGGGCCATGCAGACAGGTGCGAAACTAACCCAACTGATGCTGTATGACTTGATGTCACAATCAGTGTTGTTGTTGCCGCCGATGTCATTGGTCATGCACCAGATGTCGATGGGTCGAGTACGGGGATCGGAGACTGTGAACTCGACACCGTCAAACCATTCCTTGGTGTTCAGGTGCAGGCTCGCTTCCAATGACTGTGTATACGTGGGTAGGAACCTTCCATACCGAATGCCAGCCTTCCGCCACGGTGAACATGGTCTTCTCGCACTTCTCCAAATCGAGGTCGGGTCCCTGATAGTCTCGCCAGACAAGGACGGACCCCGTCTTGTTGACTTGAGCGATGCAGAGGTCGTTGGGGTGGGCAGGCCATAGGCGCCCAGCAATCCATATTGCTCCGATGACGAGTGGTCTGCTGGGTCCATCGGGGTTCATCAGTCGAGGAAACGGACTGTTGTCTTCCTGCTCAGGTGAGGTATTCTCTTGGCCCGAGATCAGGATTGGGACTATCGAGTAGAAATGGTAAGTATCGTCCGCTTCGTCGCGCTCCATCGTATAGGTGTGTTGCCAGGATGGAGCGTGATGCTGTTTTGAGCTGAAGAGATGGATTTGCAAATTGAGAGGATGGTAGCTATTTTATGTGGTAGACTGGAGGACCGTTAGCGAAAGCTTCAGATGGCTCCCAGCGGATGTAGTTTACTGTACGTGGAGTAGCAAAGGCGACTACCATAACATCCAACACTGACTGAAGTGGCTCGATGTCGAGGTCGACCTAGTACACAAGTAATAAGAGCCGATTTGATCCTTTCATCACGACCATGAGGCTTCGTAACAACTAGGACAAAGGTAGTATGGCTCTGGAACAGAACACGCACCTGACCTGAGCAATAGAGAACGAAGGTCTGAAGAAGAGGCTTGTCATAAAAAGCTGAAGCAAGAGACATCTTGCCAAAGCAACCGCTCTCTGATCGCTTTGTGAAGTATCATCCGTCGTCCCACCTATATGTACATGTCTCAAGGACGTCTATCCTCTCTATCCCTTCTAGGATGTGCACTCTCTGTGCATGGGGTCGAGCTATCAAAGCAACTCAGTATGCAACCTAACGCCAACAATGTAGGAAAGCATCGACTTCATATCATGCAAGTACTCCACGTGAACAATGGGTGTGGGAGAAACAGGCGCCTAACCGTCAACCGGCATGGTGGCCTGTTTGGCCACTTCAAACCATGAACGACTCTCCACAACCACATTGCTCCTCTGCGATGTGTTAGCCTCCATCTTCAATCACCACACCAGCCACGGTCAGGGTAACTTACTGATATTAGGGTTCCGGAACACAAACCGCTGGTTCAGCTTGTCCTCCACCCAATCCATCTCACTGCCAATGATGCTGAACAGCGCCTTGCTGTCGATCAACACTCTGACCCCGTCCTGCTCAACCGTCTCGTCAAACTTGCCGGGCTTGTCGACAAACTCCAGGTGATACGCCAATCCACTGCAACCTCGGTTTCGGACACCGACCTTGATGAGCTTAGGTTCTGGTTGGTCAAGCAGAGCACGTAGATGCGCTACCGCCGCGGGTGTGAGCTTCATAGCAGCCTTGCGAGGTGTACGGAGTCTCGATTTTGGCCTTGCTGCTGGCGCTGGCGAGGTCGCTACTTGACTCGGTGTTGCTGTTGTGGTCTTGGGCACGATCTTGCTGGTATCTGGTTGCTCCGCCTCAATAATCTCATCTGCCTGTGCGAACTCTTGACTGGACTGTTGTGCGACTTGCTCCGGGATCGAAGACTGTGGAGGTCTAGTCTCATGGACCTTCGGTAGGGGCTGAACGGGTCGCGCTATTGAGCTGTCTGGAACACCGGCATTGCGGGGTTGTATCGGTGGCTGAGGGTTGAGAGGGTAGGATTGGAAGGCGAGGTAGGAGGTTGGGCTGGAGGTAAAGCGTCGGCTGCCTCGCAGCAGGTCTCGTCGGCAGGAGAGGCAAACATTGAATGCCCGCTTAGAGAACAGGCTCGGAGCATTCATTCTGTCGGTGATCTAGGAGACCGACAAAGAGAGTATAGATGGTTCCAATAAACTGGTGATGCGCTATGGTGCATTTGGGTAGGGTCGAAAGGTAGCCAGTATGCGGTCGTAGAATCGTTGTGAATCGTTGTAAAGGCGTTCAAAGGAAGCTTTGATTTCTAAGTTACAACTCTGAACTGGCACAGTGACGATTTCTTTTGCCCTGCAGATGATCTCAGCAAGCTGGAGATGACCCGATGACATGCCACAAGCGCACGGGCGCCAGAACGGCTTCGCCCGGCTTGATTGAGCGAATCAGAAGCCAAGCATTATTCAGGCTCGATTACATTACCTCAGCTCTGTACTCGTATTCCGGCTGTGCTCCGGACACAGCGCCGAGGTATCAGATCAGTGCGGCCGTAACCCACGCTACAATGACAGACATTAGACTTCATGATACAGAATTGACACATATGCCAGACTGCACTGACTACCCAGTCATGTGGTCATTATTGAAACTAGCTCCATTTTCAACCAACAGGTAGAGGTACCACCGAGTCTGAACACAACGGGTTCTAACCTCCCACAAGGCCTCTGACGTCTGCAACAGCACATCTGGCCATTTTCTTGAGCAGCGTCCTCTCATCCGCTTCGCGATACATCTCCCAGCTATCCAGGCCTTCCTTAGCCTGTATACTCAGCGTCTCGTATCCCTGCTTGATGACCTCGGCAACCTGCAAACTTGTCAGGTTTGCCTTCCTGCCGCCCGGCTTGGCCTTCTCCCCTCCGTTTGCGAGGAGCATCTCCTTGTAATGGGTGCTGACGTTGACTAGTGTCTCGATGGAGTTGCTCGGCCTGTTGGCCAGCTTGTATGTGTCTCTGAACTTGACCAACGTCTCCCCTGCCTCCACGACTTTATAGAAGAGATCATCGTAGGCTGCTGGTCCAGGAAGAAATGCTTCGCCTGCTGACAGGGCTAAGGCGAGGAGGTTGACAACGTGGTCAAGTAGTGTTTCTATATGTGGTAGGTCTTTCAGGTCGGCGGCATAGCTGGTCATGAACTTGATCAGACTCAGCAGACTTCGAAACAGTTCGTTCCAGTGATAGGATAGTCGTGTACGGGTGCGAGATAGGTTGCTGATGATTCGTAGTAAGATGCCGACACAGAGGTTGTACAATCGTACGTCCAATCTTCGCCGTAGGTTGTGGTTAATGCCATCAATCATGATGTCCATGACCGCGGTACCAGCAACACGTTCTTTGTTGCCTGGAGGAAGAGGAAGGTACGGCTGGCGTTGGCGGCACAATCTAACGGACATCTTGCTCTCGTCCATGCACATCCTTTTGCATAAAGCTGGATCCTCGATCAAGAGGCGAAAGACGGTAAGATTCAGATGGGTGTACAAGGTTGTTCGTTGCGACAGGTGTGCGTGTTGTAGAAGGTACGATGTGAGTGAGATATATGATGCGAATGGAGTCTCTTGACCTTTCTCGGCTGCTGGTGCAGTAACCAGGTGGAAGCAGAAGAGCTTGTTTGCATGGGCAAAGTCGTATGCTGCCAAGAGGATGGCCGCTTCCTGACCTGGCCTGTGTAGTAAAGGTGAGTGCCATTGCCTATATCCTTGATGGGGGGATTACTCACAGCTTGGTGAACATCTGTTTCTGGGTCTCAGCATCATAGACCGGCTTCGCTGCAGGCTTTCCTCCAGGTGCTATCGCCCCTAGACCTAGTAGGTTGAGAGTGCTCGATAATGACCAGCCCTCCGGTATGTCATCGTGTACGTCGACATACTGTTGTCGTAACAGTTGGCATGCCCTTCCTGTGCTCTGTAGTATCTTCTGTATTGTCGCCTCGTTGACAAAGTCATTTAATCGTAGCTGGTATGGATTCTGGAATTCGAACTTGTTGTAGTTGGCCAACAGCCCGAGTAAAGTAAAAGGCTCGGCTATCCTGTCGAGGCTATCGGACTCTTGTATGAACTTTATGACGGCTGGGAACAAATCCCGCTGAATGAAGTAAGTGAGGAGACTGGTCTGGTATGCGCCGGACGTGACCGTGAGAACCACCTGGATAGCCTTCTGCCGCAACTCCACTAGACATGACAAGACCCGTCAGTTCATCATTTTAATAGCACACCCTCTGCCAGTATCCGACTTACAACTCTTGCCCGTTCGTATTATTATGTCCAGTCCACCCACGAAATCGCTAAAGACCGTATCGACGTGGTCCAGGCCGGCTAGAACGTTGATTATATCGGTGGTTGGAGTCGAGTATTTCTTTGCCAAGACAGCTCCAAGGAAGGCTTTGAGAGTCTACTTGGAGGAAGAATCGTTGTCAGTAGTCTTCTTCTCGCGGACGCAAGTCCCAGGACTGCCACTCACATCCAGCGCGTGCAACTCTGCTGCCAACCCCTGCGATGTCCTTAGAGTCGCAACTGCTCGGGCAAAGAGCTCTTGTGTTTGAAGTTCGATGTGTAGCAGATCACCAGGTCCCAATTCGTCCAAGATCCGGCGAAGCGCCGGTAAGTCGGGCTTGAGCAAGAAGAACTCCTTCCAGAAGCCTTCCGTCTTCTCGTGATCGTCCTCTTCCTGCCCCAGATTAGATTAGCTATTGCTCTATACACGGAATTGTTGAGCCTGGGACATGTATGGCTGTCTAGTGCGCTTCGATGCGTCCAGCAACATACCAGACCATCAAGTTGAGCTCCGCGCATGTGATAGACAGCCACCAAGGGGGAAAAGGGGAGTGTGTACCCTGAAGACAGCTTCATAAAGCCGGACAATCTTGGGCTGGAAGGCCTCTGGTCGGGGTTGCTGAGTCAACGGCGACTCCATGTCCGTTTATGTACTCGAGCGCATCTGGGAGCAGAAGCTGTAACTTCCAGGTGGTTGAATTATTTCGAGGCTCTCGAGCAGCAATCCAAGCAATGTCGCGCCGTTGGATCGACCCCAAATTCGTGGAACCTCTTGGCGCCGCGTATCTACGTGGGGCACCGCGGCTTTCCCGTTCCTGTCTTGCATGGGTACCTAAGCCGGTGACAGGTCCCTGGAGGATCACACTTCGGCAGTCAAGGTACAATAATGACCTAGGATCAGGTAAGAGACGTACTGCAGGACGAGATGATAGTAGGAGGTTGTATATGGACTGCGAGGTGAATATCCAGTGGCATGGTGAGCCTACAACCCGATGCAGATCTGAATAAGGTACATCCAGCTGGGTAGAGCCAAGACCTCTGAACCCAGAACTGTCCAAAGCTGCACAACATTCATTGCTGCATCAGAGTCAACTTTCAAATCACACATAACTGAGCAGGTGATTATAGTTTTACCACGGTATCTAGCCAGTAGCTCAATGATTAGGAGAGACACGGTTCCCATGGTGAGCAGCAAGCTCTGCTGGCATGTCATTGAAAGACAAGGCAGGGCGAACCAATTGGCGGATGGTTCTGATACCAAACACCCATGACGTCAGGTTTCCCTGCTGCGCCAACTCGGTTGCCAGCAGTATCGGCATGAAATACCTCGACTGTACTAGACATACAGCGCGTTCGGGATGCTCAGTCTGACTGACGGTCAGAGGGACACAACACAATCACGCCATGAATTATGCATTGCGACGGCTGGCATGCCAGGTAGCCAAGCATGGCTCCCAACATGCGCAGATTCTCACCGCGGCCTCCAGGCGGGTAAATCCAAGCTGGGCGTGTCAAGGGAGCCGCACCTCGGCTTACCTCACAACCACCCGATCACAATTGTTCTCGACTTCGCCCGTGCGACAAGATGATAGCAAGTGGGACAAGAAGGCGCGAGAGTTACATCAGCGAGGTGTAGACGAGGAAGAGCAGGAAGTCAGAGCACGACAGGCACAGATAAAGAGGCCGTGGTTACGGGAGGATGCCGACAAACCGCCAGTTCAGGAAAAGGAGAAACCACCACTAACGAAAGGTATCCTTACTGCGCCTACATGCCAGCTTCTACGCTGCCCAACCGCTAACTCCCTCACTAGGCAAACTGTTGACCACACCGACGCGACTTTTGAAACTCATCCTTCCCCTCCCAGTAAGCGTCGAGAAGGACAGAAGCAATAACGGCAGGGATTACGCTCGCTCCGTCTCTCCCAACGATGAAATTCAACCCTTAGCCCTTCTTGTCCACCCACAGCAACCCCTTTCATATGTCGAACGCTTGATTCAAGCCGAGCTCCCGCCAGTAATAGAGGACGGCAAGGAAAAGATACCCAACGTGTACTTCCGTGCTGAAGACACTGAGGCTCACGAGGATAACACGCCTGCACTGAAGTCCGAGGCCAAGTACCGGAAGGAGACGAACCAGCCCTCTGCCAGCGCTGTTGCAACCGGCGATAACAAGACACCAGCCAATGTTGCCTCCTTCTCCGGCCTGGGCCGCGAGGGGCCAGACCGCAAGCACAAGGATAAGAACTGGGTCCGGTGGAGCAGCAGCACGGAGATGGGCGACTTTATCCGGGATGCAGCACGAGGCAGGGAGTTCGTGATTGAGATTGAGGGCTACGGCGTGGAGATGCCGGTTGCCGTACCGTCCTTCAACGACAGGACCTATTACATGCGCGTGCGCTTGCGGAAGATGTGCAAGCAGATCGATGAGATGGCCCAGATCAAACACGAGTGCGACCTGATCGCCCACCGCAGTGCGCATAGACTCGCCAAGGGTGGATTTGCGTTATTGTCGGGGTGGTGGTTCGTGGTGTACTATATCACCTTCCATACAGAGGCTGGATGGGATCTGGTCGAGCCAGTGACGTACCTGGCTGGGCTGACCACCATCATGGGCGGTTATCTCTGGTTCCTGTACATCAGCCGAGACCTGAGCTACAAAGCTGCCATGAACATCACGGTCAGCCGACGGCAAAACGCCCTGTATGAGGCACGTGGGCTCGACATCCACCACTGGGATAACCTGGTGCAGGAGGCCAATGCTCTACGGAAGGAGATTAAGGCTGTGGCTGCCGAGTATGATGTGGAATGGGATGAGACGAAGATGCTGGGTGAGGAGGTCAAGGAGGTGCTGGACAAGGAGAACAAGAAGGGCAAGGGTCCTGCGATGGACGACATCGATGAGGGCGAGGACAAGGGTGATGACGACAAGAGCAGTTCGGATACCGAGCAGAAGAAGACGCAAGATAAGGCGGTCGAGGCCCAGAATGAGAAGATAGAGGAGGCTGAGAAGAGGGCATGAAGCCATGAATGAGCATGAAAGGGAGCAAGTAGCGGAGATATCCAGAGTTGATTTGTATTTACAGGAAGAGCATGCATCTGGCCTGGCGTTAGGGAGGGAATTACACGAGCTTCCATAGCAGGCCAATATTTTCTAGACGAGAGCATTCGATGTATCAACGTATATTGCATCAATTGCGAGTAATCACCAGCATCCTCATACCTGTTGGCACTGGAACCAAGAGCTGATTGCGTTTCCAAACGGGAATATTAAAAGTGGAGGTACCAGCAATCCCAGAGGGTCTTTATGAACTAAAATCTCGAGTCGTTCTGCCAGGAGTGGCTCGCCCTAAATCGAACATCTGCCTTGCCTTTTACCAGACAGATCCGTGGGACGGCCAAGAAACTCCATTTAATAATCTTTGGAACCACAACGAACTCAGTTCGAAACACTACTTTTGCACTTTTCTTTTGTAAACCATTTTTTGCACCGACAACTGCTTAACTAGCATTGGAAAATAGCTGGAGAAGACTCCTTTTCTTTACTAGACATGATCTTTCTCCTTGTAGAGGGAGCCGCTATGCTGTGGACGTCCTTTGGCTGGTCGCGTTGGCACCTGGACTTGGTGATGCACCGTTTGCACACACAACATCCGTACAGCAAACACGGCTTCATAAACACTGCGCAATACTACTTAGCTTGCGCAAACATAGCACATCAGTCACAGCAGGTGTCCCAGTCTCGCCAGTTCCATCCCGCCTTGAGTCAGCTAGGGGTGAGACCAGCTAACGACGGTGGCAAATTCTCTACCAGTGGTTTATCTTCTTCATCGGTTGTTCGTTATCTCTATCAGTGGTCCAACATTACTCACGAGCCACTGCAGTCTTGCATGTGTCAGGGCAATACCGGCGACAGTCATCTCTGGGCGTCTGAAAAGGTCTAGTCTCTCTCTCCCTCAAGCATAAATGCGAGGCGAACATACTGCCGCCAGCCTCATCCGTGGCAAACAGGCTTGCGGCTGGGAACCCTTCCATACTCGTCGATGGGCTCGCCCTGTTCCCAGCTCCTCCCGGGCAGAAGGCTCTACAACCGATGGCTCAGCGCGCCAATGTCTGTCTCTTGACCGATCTCCTCGGCATGTGCGTGCGAGGGTGATGCTCTTCCAAGCGAGTTGACATGCCGCGGCCGGCTAAAGATTGCGGCGCTCGATTCCCACATTCTCCACCAACAAGCAAGTTAGCAGCTCCACGGCTGCGGTACGGCCTGTTAGGGATGGACAAGCCGAATCGGAGGAGATTCTCATCAATGTCCGAGACGGAGTGAAGTTATGATGGAGGCTGCCTTGTGGCCCCTCCTCCACGAGACGCTTGATCAGTCAAGAGTCTTTGGACCCGTTTGGGCGCCGAATCGGGATCTCCTCCATTGGCAATCCTTTCTATTTCGGCCTTCCTAACTTGTTCCATGGCAGCCTCGAACAATCCCGTGCGAGGAGCCTGTGCATGACCCTCCGGCGCACCGCCAACATTCACATAGCCAGAAACAGGCACGATATTCCTCCCTCCCGCGCCGCGCTTCTTTTGTTGCCTTGGGTTTAGCAAATCTGGAGTCATGAGGGCAGAGGCTGAAGTGTCGAGAGAGGGAGAGGGGAGGATGGTAAGTTGGGGAGGGGGGAGGGGAGGAGCTTTTACCTTGCTAAAGGCCTTACTCGAGCGCATCCATTCGTATTCTGTTTGGATGTCCAGATAACCAGGATTGAGCCACATCACCATCAGCTTGGTTTCACGCTCAAAAGGTCGCTTGCCCGACCGACCGCCATCCAACTCCATGGCCTCGAGAATTTCGTCGCGTCTGGACAGGAGGTACGGGTGCACGACCGAGAGGAAGTCGTGGATGGTGACGAACCCGCCTTCGCCCGTTCCACGCACAATGAGATCCGATTCCTTTCCAAGGGGTCTGTCTTCCCCGCAGCAGCGCAGTAGTTTCTTGTCCTCCAGGTTAGCGTCCCGCTCGGCTGGTGGTAGTGGCTCATAGAGAACCTCGGCCGGGTCATATGTCGCGTCGGGGTCTGTGTGGCCCTCGTGCACATCCATCCAAAAGCGGTCCCATTCGTCGAGCGGATCAACAACCACCTTGACGGACGACACCCGTGGCTCACTGAGAGGCGACCGCGAGATGGAATGCCAACAAGCGGGGCCACCTTCGTGGTCCTCCTTGTCTCCGAGATAGTAAGGCTCGGGAACCTCCTCTGGGTCAAACACCCTGCCGCACTGGACGACGGAGATGGAGGTCTCCAGCGGGCCATTGAGGGCCCAGCGAATGCGGCGGGCGTCAGGACTGATATTGGTCTTGTGCTCGGACCCGTTCGCAAGCTCCTGCTGCTGCCGCTCCTCGTAGGAGGGAAACGACGACGACGGCCCAGTGGCACTACCGCCGCGACCGCTGCCATCCGAATCATCCGACATGATGGCTTTTGTTGACGGGCTACGAAACTCAGGTTAGGACTGTGTTATCCTATGAAAGAAAATTGGCGTTACTGGAAGTCGTTGACAGTTGGTGGTGTCTGGTGGAATATGTGGGGTTTCAACCCCTGCGTTAAGTGGGGTGTTACGGATTGAACTAATGCGCAAACAAAGAGATGTGGGCTTATATAGCTAAGGTACCTACTCAAAGTAGGTTAGCCAATACTACTACTCTCGGTCTCCTGCATTGAGAACACCGAGGCAGCGCCGGACCGGTCCTTTGACTCCTTTGCCAGAGCAGGTCGTACGTGTGGTTAAGCTCTGACACTACCTCTACACCTCCACCAGGGAAATACAGGTTAGCTCGGTACATCCTTTCCCATATCAGTTCAGTGTGTGGGACTCGAACCGAACTGACGTTTAACTCCCTGGAGAAGATGTAGCGGACGCAGGGGGGTGGGGAGGTTGTGACAGTGTGAGATGGGATGGGCTCACACAATAATGAAAGAATCCCTAAATCTCATTTTATGCTTAACACGAGTGGGAACCAACGCACCGTTAGTAAGGTGGAGATACTGTATACACACAGCAGAGGGCCAGAGGCATGGTTATTTTTGGGAACCGTACATACGCAGTAGTACTTCGTACATGGTCCGTTAATACTGCTAGTGTACTGTAGCATAAATAGATCTAGTATATCACACCTGCTGGAATGACCTCGTTACACCTGGAGTTTTCTTGATTTTGCTTACTTACTCCGCTATTCACTACCTGTGTGCCGTTTTATCGTACCATGAGAGAGAAACCCGGAGATGAAACCTAAGAAACGATACACGCCCCGTCAGGGCAATATCCGTGGTTGCATGAGTAGCTGCATAGGCCGAGATAGCTGTCGTCATTGCCGGGAGCCGGCACACCTGGAGTGCCCGTCTGGGGAGGCGGATCGATCTGCTGGCCATAGAGCGTGCAGGTGCAAGGGCCTGGCGGACAGTAGCCGAAGCGACAGCAGAAGCTGCACAGACCGGCCTGGGCACCCTCGCCCGAGCCTTGGACACAGACGGTCCCCGGGGTCTCCACCGTACTGTAGGGGACCTTGGTGCACACCTGAGGCTCGCAGTAGCCGTGCGAGCAAGTGAAGTCGCACAGGGTGTCAAAGCCCTCCTGATCCCGGAGGTCCAGCAGGGCGAAGCCCCGGTCGCCGCTGAGGGGAGGCGGTGTTCCGGGTGTGCCAGGTGTGCAGGTGCAAGGGGAGGGGCAGTAGCCGTACGAGCAGCTAAAGGAGCACAGGCCAGAGAGACCACCTGGACCAGATCCACCGCTGCAATTGTCGGTCGGCGTGGGGATGGGCAGGATGCTCGTTGTGGTGCTTGTTGAGGCGCTTGTTGCGATGCTTGTTGCGATGCTTGTTGCGGTGCTTGTTGCGGTGCTTGTTGCGGTGGAGCTGGTGGTGGAGCCGGTGGTGGAGCTGGTGGCGGGGCCGGTGGTGGAGCTCACGCTGCTGGGTCCGACGGAAGTGGTGCGCAAGAGCCACGGCCAGTCACAATTGCCCGACTGACACACGTCCTCCGCGCAGAAGCTGGGGCCACTACCACATTGGCCGTCAACGCTACAACAGTCGCCCCACTTGCCTGCGCACTGTCTATTGCCGTGGGCCGAGCCGCAAGTCCCATCGGTGCTGTAGACCTTGTCGCCGTCGCAGGCACCCTCGTAGCACGTGCCCCGTGCACAGTCTGCTCTAAGCGTGGTCTCAGTAAGCGAAGTTGGAGAAAGAAATAGGGGGAATCCAAGGTTGGGGGAAAGGCAAGCATACACCGTTGCTCCGCAGGTCCATGTTTCGGCATTACAGCACTGGGCGCCGTCGCTGCGGCCGGCACAAGAGGCATAGTTATACTGAGGGCCACATGAGCCGTTCGCGGATCGGACAGGTTCAATGACTGGACCCATGGTCAATAGAGGGACACTCCCCGATCGAACAAGGGTGTGACCTACATGCCTCGACACAGTAAAATGTGTTGGGCTCGATGTTGGAGCAATCGGGCAGGAGGGTTGGATTTGTCTGGAAGAACCAGGCGAGGCTAATGCCCCAGTTGTAGGAGAGCTCCGTGCAAGTGTAGTAGCCTGCGTCGTCGTAGGTGCGACCCCAGCCGCGGCAGTTGATGTCGCCGGGCTGTGGCGTCGATTCCTCTCGCGAAGCTATGTGCCTGGGCATAGCAGCCTTCGACATGTCGACGTTCCTACTCGCATGTCGTCTCTCGGGCGGATCCGGCCATGTGGTGGGCTGGCAGTCATTCTTGCCCACCACCCCGAGCGGCCACGACAGGAGCGACAAGGCGAAGGGCAGCAGCAGAAACATGGTGCCGATAGAAGGTGAATCTGGCGAAGCCTCAATCTTGGGGACACGTTGCCAGATATTTGACCAGACGTAAAGGACGGACGGTCTGGTCTATACATCAGTGGTGCGTGGAGTCGTTAAGATAGGGGCGGGAATAGGGGGGCCGGAACTAGGCCGGAGAGGAGGGGACGGCTATGCGATGTCGAACCACAAAGACGCACACTGGGTCAAAAAGTCTAAGCACCGGGCCGAACCTCGGTGTTAATCTCTCGTTCTCAACCTTGCTTCCCAAGTAAGCTTAGTGTTGATACATCAGGGGAATAGGAGACATCCGAGCTGTCTTCCTCGGCTCACCTTTCCACGGGGGACTTCCGCCCGTCTTTCATATAAGACATGTAGGGGAGTCCGTATCAAAGTCGCGGCACGGCTCCAATACGACGCTTAGGATGAATTAGTCTTCTGGATAATAGATACCGCGTCCTTCTATCTCCCACGGGGGGGTTTTTTTTCCCCCGCCTCTTTCACTGGCCTAGTCACAACCAAACAGCATGATGGTACCCCGGTGGGTAACATGCTTACTAGCATGTCTTTTATTCCATGCTGCACTGGTGACCAGTCAGTTGCCTCAGGACTACCAGATGCAACGAGAGAATGGTCGTACAAAGTATTATATGTAAGTGGTGGTATCTTGGCTCCGCTGCCCATGATGAAGCTAATAAGAGGTGATTATAATAAAGTATTCCAGACCCGGCCACGAGTGCTGCTAAGCAGGAGGTTATCAAACTGGACGAAGGCGAGGTATATCTTGTATACAACTGCGCTTATATGGTGGAGATCTGCAAGAATGCTAGGTCCTTTTTGGCCTCGGCGCGAGGACAGCAGCTGCATCAAGATACAACCTTGGACAGCAACCCGGCATTCAGATACTTTGCCTTCGACTCCAACATTGGTAGATCAAGTGCATATCGAGATGCTAAGCGACGCGACGAATCATGTCCCACATCGGGACGTAATGCGTGGAAAAGCACACATACCTGCCCAGAGTCCGACCAGTCCAAGCCTATGAGGCAAGACGGCCCGTGGTACACCACAGCGGTCGAAGATGCCGATGCGAATTCCATCTACAACGAGTACGACTCGAATGGCAATCTGGTCAAGGTGTCGGGTATAAGGTACTCGTGCGAAGAGTTCCCCGCGGCCTCGTGGGTGGAAGGCGGCTCGGGCCCCGACCCGAACAACCCGCAGCGAGCCTTTACCCGCTGTGCCCCGATCACTTGCAAAGGCTGTCCCAAGGGTACCAAAACGGAGCAGACGTGGCAGAGCACCGCGCACGGGGGATTATCCCGGTTCCTAAAGAAAGCCGCCGCGGCTGAGGGTCACGCTTGGCAACACCTCCAGACAATAGCCTTTTTCGTGTTTATGACGGTGGATCTACCCGGCAACGGCGTCGCAGCCGAAGTCATCTGGGAGTCGAGCGCGGAAATTGTCGATAAGCAAGAAGTATACGTGGACAAAGACTTGGATTACTTCAAGCGGCGCAGCTCTGCCAGGAACACCACTGCCGAACGGTACGCCGGCCTAAGCGCCAACCAGATATACGCTCTGCTCGCAGCAAAAGCTTCCGCCGGCAATGCGGAGCGTGCACCGGTCCACGCGAACGACACCTCCTTAGCTCAGGATACCACCAGTCCGTGGGGCACGCTCAGGCAGCGGGACACCACCGAGCGGCGAGGGGAGCAGGGCCACATGGAGCGGGAAGCCATGTTGGCCCACTGGGGGCTTGACGACAGCGCCCTCCACAGCGACGACCGTCTCGACGGCAAAGCTAACGCCGCCACCCCACGACATGGAGAAGGCCGCCACGATGCTCGCGCCGTCGATTTGGCACACTCTTCCACGGCGCTTCTGGCTAAGAACGCGACTGCTGACACACTACGGCGGGCACGCAAGATTGTTGCCAGCGCCATCGCCGAGTCGGCCCGGCGGAATGAAGCCCGCTACCAAAGACCTGCACGCAACGTGTACCGCCTAAAGCCAGGCACACTTGTTGACGGCGCCACCGCGCAGCAGCCGCGGCGCCGCAGCGGTCGTCATCGCCGCAGCAGCAGCACGGTATCTGAAGGTGACGCCCTGCCGCCGCTGCTGCCAATCACCGATGAGATCGCCCAGGCTGCCGCTCTCGTGGCTGAGGCCGAGGCGAGCGAAGCTGCGCGCTCGCGCAATGTCACCCGCCGCCAGGCTCCGGCAGGCACCTTCTGGATGCAAGACTTGCAACGCAAAGGCACTGTCCCTTGGGGAAACAACTCGACATATGTCATCTTTCGCAACGTGCGCGATTACGGTGCTGTGGGCAACGGTGTCACGGTGAGTGAGCTGGAGTCATTTGACGTTCGCATGCTCGAACGAGGGGTGTAACTAACCACATGGTGCACGCCAGGACGACACGGCTGCCATCAAACGGGCCATGACGGATGGTAACCGCTGCGGCGAGAAATGTAACGGCTCGACCACCAAGAACGCCATTGTCTACTTCCCGCCGGGTACCTACCTTGTGTCGAGCAGCATCCCTTTGCCGTTCGGCACCCAGGTCATTGGCGATGCCAACAACCGGCCGCTGATACTGGCGGCGTCTAGCTTTGTCGGCTTGGGCGTGTTGTCGACGGACGAGTACACGGGCGGTGGCACCGGCCCGGACGGAGGTGACCAGCAATACTACATCAATACGGCAAACTTTTACCGCCAGCTTCGGAACGTCCGAATCGACGTGAGGGGTACTGCGCCAGCACAAAAGGTGGCCTGCCTTCACTACCAGGTCGCCCAGGCTACAAGCACGCAAAACGTCGAGCTCATCGCCGGTGCCGCCCAGACCGGCCTGTTGGCCGAGAACGGTAGTGGCGGTGGCATCTCGGACATCACCTTCACCGGTGGCGCTTATGGCATCTTTGGCGGCGAACAGCAGTTCACCGCCCAACGCTTGAGCTTTGACGGATGTACCGTGGGCGTGCAGGTTATCTGGGACTGGGGCTGGGTGTGGAAGTCGGTAACCATGTCCAACGTCGGCACCGGCTTCAAACTCGTGCCCGACGTCGGCCAAACCGGTCACATTGGTTCAGCCTCGTTCCTTGACTCGTCTTTCAACAATGTCCCGACCGCCATCGAGATTGCCCCGCCGTCGTCGGCCCCAGGGACAGGCACCACAGGTGTAATCCTCGACAATGTCGCCTTTTCCGGCGTGACCAGGGCCGTCGGCGACACGGGCGGCGCCACGCTCCTCGCAGGCAGCGTCGCCAAGGTCGACCACTGGGCGTTGGGCCCAGTCTACTCGGGGAACGCCACCCGCTCCTTCTCTATGGGCGCCAAGATTGGCAGCTACCGTCGGTCGGTCGAGCTGACCGACCCGACCACCGGCGCCTATTTCGAACGCCCCAAGCCCCAGTACACGGATCGATCCGTGGACGACTTCGTTCATGTAAAGGACTTTGGCGCCATGGGCAATGGTGTGACTGATGATACAGCCGCCTTCCAGTCCGCTCTGTGGCAGTCCCAGGGAAAGATCCTCTACGTCGACGCCGGCTCCTACATCTTGACGTCGACCATCAAAGTCCCCACCGGCGTGAAGGTCGTCGGCGAGACCTGGTCGCAGCTGGTCGCTTCCGGGTCCTTCTTCCAGGATGCGAACAACCCGAAGGCGCTGCTCCAGGTAGGGGACAAGGGCCAGATCGGGGCCGTCGAGCTGCAAGACCTGATCATCACGACCAAGGGCCCCACTGCGGGCGCTGTGCTAATCGAGTGGAACATGAAGGCCAGCGGCGCCGGTCTGGCCGGTATGTGGGATGTTCACGTCCGCATCGGAGGTGCGACGGGAACTGGTCTCACGTCTCATGAGTGTCCCGCCCTTACCAGCGGTGTCAACACTAACTGTGACGGCGCCAGCTTGATGATGCATATCACCCCGCAGGCATCGGGCTACTTTGAGAACATGTGGCTTTGGTTAAGCGACCACGACATCGAGTATGCACCGCCGTCCATTCCCCTTGAGCTGTCTGCAACATGACGGGCCTTCTCCTGCTGACTTTAGAGATAGCGATCCCGCCCTGAGTGATGCGAGCAACAACATGGTGCAGGATTCGGTGTACGCCGCCCGTGGTTTCCTGATCGAAAGCACGCATGCAACGTGGTGCGTTCTACCATAGCATTCTAGCCCCTATGCAAATTCGAGGGTCATTCCTGGGTTGGTCAAGCTGACGAGATTCCGCTGGACAATTAGGCTCTATGGCACAGCGTCCGAGCACGCTGTATTCTATCAGTACAACTTTCACAAGGCTCGCAACATCTTTGCCGGCATGATTCAGTCCGAGTCGCCTTACTACCAGCCGACCCCGCCACCACCAGCCCCCTTTACAGAACAGGTCGGTGTCCTGCCAGGAGATCCCGACTATACCTGCGTGGCCGGTGATGAGTTCAGCGGTTGCGATCAAGCCTGGGGTCTGATTATACGCGGATCAAGCGATATCTACATCGCTGGAGCCGGCCTGTACTCGTGGTTTTCCACCTACGCTCAGGCCTGCATCGACACCCAGCAATGCCAGAAAGCCATGGTCCTCCTCGACGAGAACAAGAGCAGTGTACGCATCCAGCATCTCGTTACTATCGGCTCCAAGTATATGGCGGTTATGAACGGCGTCGGTATCACGGCCGCCGCCAACATGAACGCGGACGAACACCCCTTCTGGTCGCAGATTTCCGTCCTTGACGTTGTTAGTGACGGTAGTCAGTACGATGACCTGATCTGGATAGACCCCAAGATCTGGGAGATGGAGCAGCCTCAGTTCACATGTGTCCCACCGTGCCACGTACAGCTGCCGCCCTGGACTAGCGCAACCAGCACGGTTGACTACCCTTTGATCACCGTCAGCGCCGGAACCTGGACGAGCACCATCACTCGGGCACCCATGACGCTTTCTGAGTTGAGATTCCAGGCCCTGACCATCACCCAGAGCGGCAACGCCAGGAAGCGACAGGCGTTCGGCGACTTCTGGCCCGTTCCTGCCCTCACTTCGTCGTGGCCAGTCGTTGTCTACAGTGGCCCCAACGGGTCGCCCACCACAGTCGCTCCCACAGTGGCCTTCCCCACACCGCCCCCTTCCATTGGACCAGGGGCACCGCCACCTCCCCGGGGCTCTTGGCCCCCGGTAGCCGTGCGGGCGGTGGCTGGCGCCGTGGACCAGCCCGTGGTCGAGGAGTGCAGCTTCTACGCGGCGGACTGGTGTGGTCCAGACCTCAACACGTACGGTGGTGACGAGGCGGACCCGGACGCAGACTACGACATTCACTGGGATCAGCTCGACACCACCTGTCCCATCAAGCAGAAGACCAGCACCACGACAGCACCGCCGCCGCCGCCCACCCGCTCTCCCATGGCGCAGCCGCACCCGTCGCAGAACCGGGTGACTTGTTTCAACTCTGGCATTGGCATACGACATGCCGACATGGACAGTACCAACAGCCGTGTTTGCAGCGACCTGAAGGATTGGGCCGAGTGGTGGGGGGATCGCCCCTCGGACCAGGAGTACACCTACCGAAAGACATACTACGTCAATCCATGGGGGTCATCTAAAAAGAGACAGTCGGAACAGCCGACCTCGCCCAACGACTACGCCATCACGTATACATTCACCCTCTTCAAGAACTGCAACTGGCAATACAACCAGGATGAATGTAACTCCTACTTCAAGCTTCCCGTCGACGCTTGTAACTGCGCCGGCGTGGATAATAAGCAAGGCGGTAGCGCTTGGAACGATTGCTTACGGCTTACTATCAATCCGGACAAGATGAAGGGAGGAAGTGGCGGTGGCTCGCCTTTTGACCCAAGCATGTAGTTCTAGTCTTCCCATGTCTTGATGGTCCCAGGACAGCTCATGCTATCTCGAATAGCGGATAGGTACCTTAGTGCAAGATGACAAACCCCCGGGTCTAGCGGTCCGTGCAGCACATACCGACCCACTAATAGCCAAAAGTCTCTCCGGATTTGTCATCGGGGCTCGACTTGCACTCAGGTTCTTAGCCATAGGTGTCAGGTTGTTGCGAACTCCTTCTAGGTCTCAAAAGAACGACCAACGTCCACCTAACCAAGTGATCCGAAAATTGACTCGCCCGTGACATACGTTTGATCTCACGAGCGACTAAAAATGGTAGTTGTAACCCTAACGGCGATGGGTCTCATGATGCCGCAAGTGCCATGACTTGGCTTCCTGCAGGAGCTGCAGGTTTGGGCCGAGCAAAGAGTGGTTTTGCAGGATCTTCCGGTCAGTGACGTTTCCCTGCTTCCAGGTTGTTTTGCAAGTGAAGAAGCCTGTGGTGCACCAAGGAAAAGGGGATTCCCAGCCTTTGCATCCTTGACGACAACTGGTTTTTCTCCTGGTGTTCCGAACATCGTGCAATCGTCTCCAGATGCTTCCTCCTACTTCGCCAAGCTCATGGACACTCGCGGAGACGGTCGACCTGTAACGGAGCCATTGGCCAACACCTGTCCCCCCTGGCGTCTCAGGTCGTAACAATACTTCACCTCTCTGCTACCGGGAGTTGCTACCGGGACAAGCAAGGGAAGAATCACATTCTGGGCCCCGACCCAAGCACGACCTAGTCCGTACCGACCTTCACAACCCGTCCACCACAGACATAACCGAGCTGGGAAAGCATATTCCATGTTTTCCAGACGGACTGGAAAACATCGTCTTTCGCGTCGATCCGGCCTGCTACCGTTGTAAGTTCAGCCGCGTCGGGCATGAAGGTGAAGACAACCTTACTACACCCTACGTCTGGAACAAACTCATCGCAGAGGAAGTCGTTCAGGGAGGTGTGGAAGTACATTTCCCCGGAAGGAGACCCCGACCTACTAAGAGTATTCGAAACGCTGCTGGCCATCACCACGGCTGTCTCGCCTGCCACAACCAAAAAGCCCTGGTTCGTCGACACCGAGATCCGCCGGACAAAGACGTGGAAGAGACGCCGCAGGGGCAAGAAACGTGACAGGGGCTTGGAAGACCGCGCGGCTTTTTACGGCAATGGCTTCCGCTTCGTGGAGGTGCGCGGGTGGGATATCGGATGGGACTATTACGCCGGTTATGATGGTAGCCGACAGAAGGCATACAAGGACACTCGACCAACGGATGAGATTGCTGGGAAATATCTCATGGGTAGAACCGCGCTGGATCTGGCTGAGGACTTGAACTTTGAGGCCTCTTGTTGCTACCCGACGGGGGACGACGAAGCAGTTCGTCGTTATCAGGAAATCGGGGTGTTGGGTATTGAGAAGTGGCCGACCTGGAAATGAGACCGGATAGCTGTGTCTCAGGAAACGCTAGGACTCGGAGCGTTAGATCACTGGGTTGCCTCTACACTTGTGCATTGTGAAGCTCAGTCAGTGATGGCCTTGGAGAACCACGACCTAAAGGGGAGATGGTTTGCTACAGAGATCCCACACCAGACAATGTTACCGTTGATTTCCCTTAGTATTGACCCTGTATGAACTATAGGCACCAACATCAACGCAAAGTAGCTTGTGACCCTGTCACCAACTACTTAGTAACGTGCCCTTCCCTTCTCTTGCCTGCCATATCCAACCACCACCCGTGAAAGACTACCATCTCTTACTATCAGCCCGCACACTAATTACTATCCCGGGAATCCACACTTATCTCCAATCTCCAAGTCCAACCAACCGGCGCATCAAACCCTCCGCTCCCCACCACCCTGCTCAGACGGAACACGGGTCCCTCCGATGACATTTGTCACAATGGCACACCCCCCTCGACGCCATAGACGCCACAAAAATCCAAATCACATACACCATGTCTCACACCCCAAGCCAGTCGCAGCCAGCAGCTCGGAATGTGGGCATCGGTAGATGCACGACTCCAAAAGGCAAGTCTTTCGCCATTCACTTTTAGCGTCGATACTGTCTCACCTTGCAATGAAGTTCCCATCGAGCATACATTTTGGGTTTTTGTGACAGCTCATACGCCGACGCTCTTACTTCTTACTTGGCGTGGGGGGAAAAAGGGAGGGTGGTCTTACCAAGTCGCTTGCACCGGAAGTGGGAGTCTTTCGATCCTATTCGTCGACACCATCCAGCTTACCAGGTTTTTCACATCGCCCAAAGGGGCAGGTCTGAGGGAACATCCCTGCCCTCACACCCCCAGGAATCGCAATCGTGATCCATATGTGTGTGTGCCGACAGATATAATCGTACATGACATGAACAGCTGCGAACCATGCGCTGCCTGCGGAAGATTCAGCGAGCCAGTGAGAGTTTGCAGGAGGGTTCGTTGGTGATGAGCTTTTGGTTTGATGCGATAGAAATAGCCGGGATTGGCGAAGTTGTTTGTTTTCTCTTTACGTCGAATGATTGTAATGTAACAGACTGCATATGTGTGCCAGGAGGGATGGAGAGAAGCAGACCGCGTATCAGAATTGGCGATTTGAGGGCGCTAAGAATGTGACCATCCAGGTGGTCGGGACGAAGCTTGTGTCCAGTCAGCCAACCTCAGCCGCAGAGATCGTTTGTAGCGTTCAAACATAGCCGTCATTGACTCGGTCTCCTGGGACCCATTTGTACAGGAGGTATCGTGTACTTCGGCAAGTCTCAGGTCAATGTCTTTGGGCTTGAGGGATCATCATTCCTACCCCATGTTTGGCTTGGGCTAGTGGTCGATCACTGGTAGACTGCCAGCATACCACAGTGAGCGTCAAGGCTCGGTGTATGGCATGGAGCTGAAATCGATATTCCAGGTGGGCCTGTTGCTTTGGATGCTTGCTCAGCTATTGTGGTCTTGATGAGTTCAGGGTATCGGAATAGCAGCTGTGCAGGGCATCGCTCACCAGTAGATCCGCGTTTTCTCGCGGTGGGATCGCATAGCAGCACGAAAGTTGTACCCCGAAGCCACAGGTAACACAAAGCTAATCACATGAGTTCAAACCACTGCGAGCAGGCAAACGAGTTGGCCGCCACGCCAGGTTACACAGAAACCCTGCGCCACCGGCTACCAGTGCATGGCGGAGTTTGAACTTGGGCAGCAATATGGTCCTTCCGGCCGTAAGGCCTGTGGCTCGCCGAAGCCACTGTCAACACAACATGAAGTGGTCCTGTATCAAGTTGGTGAGGCTTGATTCGAATATAGGGTGTGATTGTTTGACACGCCCTTAAACGTCCTCCCGAAATGCCACAGCTAGTCTGCCCTGGGCCAGTGTTACCAATTCTTCTACTGGCAGGCCCATAAGCAAAGACGACTGGACATAATACCCTACATTTCGCTTGCTAAAACTCGTCCATGTCACAGTGTAGCTGGCCGCCGTGAGTAACCGGCAACCATGGAGATGATCGACACGCGATGGACAAATGAGATAGGTAACATACATTTCCCTGTCCCAAGCAGCCGGATGTCCTCTACTCCATAGTCATCTCAAAAGGCACAGCGGAAACCTCGCAGGCACATAGCACGGTGTTAATGATATGTGATATGCCCAGCGCCGCCACGACTAGCGTTAAGCGGGCCGTGTCCGTCCAAGTGGGGTTCGATCCGGCTCCGGGCCGCACCATCTCGGGCGCGCCGATCCTGCCGAAAGTGGGTGCTCTGAAGCCCGAAGGACTTAGACTACCGAGCACGCAGGATACTGTGTAAGATCATGAAAATGGCCAGCTTATCGCCGATCAGCCGTCAGATGTAAATCATTGGTGGTTCAGACCTTGTTGGGTGGTCGTCTGTATATGGTTCATGTGCGTAAGACGTGCAGATGCATGTCAGCGTGCACCGGGATCGTTACACGGGAGTGAGACGGCAAGAGGTCCGGCTCACGAACATTTGACGTGGCGTCGGTGAGATGACCAGATGACCAACTTGTAAGCAAGGCATAAGCAGCTTTTGGCCACTCCAAGGATGACCTCGACCCTCGATGAGAGTGCGTATCGCCCTGCTGGTTATGGCTCGGTCTCAAGGTACCAGGCTACCTGCCGCTCTTTAGGGCGTTCTCTGGGCGTTCTCTCGAGTTGTGAATCCAGACCCGATAATGGACGGAAGGCTTGATGCCTAGGTGGTGTTACGCGAGTGTTACAGGACAGGAGATTGTGAGCCTGATGCTCTGCAGGCGGTGTTCCGGTGACAGCATTCTAGAAGCGACACGTATCACCCAAGTCTGGTCGACTTGGGAGGTAGTGTGCGACATCGGAAGCAAGTAACCGCTCTTTCACCCTCTGGCTTTTTACGATGCCCATGACCGACCATGGTCCTTGAATCCGGTAAGGGGCGAGCAAGAAACCTATATCTGCGATGCACTAATGCTGCCAGATACCGGCTGAGGCCTTTTGGTGTTGCACTATAATTATCCAACGGTTCCGTAGCTTCAAATGAGCTGAAGGCCAGGAAAGCCGGCATTCCAGCCACGATGGCTAAGATTCGTGTCATATGCGACGAAACCTCCATGGCTCATAGCACCCGAACAGTCCAAGGTCCTGCGATGACGGAGGTTCACTGCTTAAAGAGATTGGCAAACGACCTTGGCGCACGAGCAACAGGCTTACCCTGGAACAAGTACGGACCAGGCTCTTAGGAGTCGAAAGTGCCAACGTCATGTCGGTACATGAGGTAGGATGGCCTGTTATCGTTGTGTTACGAGCCGCGAGCCGCTCAGCCACTGCGGGTTAACGAGGAGCAGGGTATTCAGCCTGAAGGAATTAAATTTGATAGATGGCCGTTTGTAGTCAGGGGAAGCCTGGGGTTGAGCAGCCGTGGCCCTTGGCGAACAGGAAACTGGGTTAGCTGAGAGGAGGTAGCACGTCATATAATGCTCTTTCGGGTGTTCCGTGTTCGGCACAATGTTTCGAGAAGGTTTCCAGAGAATCGCTAAGCCTGGGTGTTGTGCAGAAGTGGTTTGCGGAGCGCTGAGCCGAATGTAGCGTTGAACCGAGATGATGTAACTCTGGTCAAGATGGCTGGGTCTCAGTGCTCAGTCTTTGTACATAGAACAATCCGGTCATGAGCATGGATCGTCGCAGAAGGTCCGTGGTATAATCACGGTACAAGTTATTGCTTGCTTGGTCTGCAAAGCCAGAAAGCCGTCCAAGATAAGCAAAGAGCAGCACCCGCGATACAACTCTGAGGTCGGCCACGGGTGTTCGTGTGCTGTTGAGCTGTTCGAATAGCAAGGCGCAGCTATGATGCAGTATGTCGCGCGAATAGATGCAGCGTACCTGGAACTCGGAGCATCAGCCGAACTGGGGATCTGCGTCTGACGGTACTGGTACTCGAAGTTGGTCCATATTGCGGCAGATCACAGTCACCTGATGTAGCAAACATGTCTAATCCCCCTGAGACGAAACAAAGGCATGGCGCGTTGCAGGGCATATCGGTCTTCGGCTCGGTAAGCTGCCATGCCAACTGACTCGCTTCGATATCCCATTATCTTCAGCGAGGACAAATTGCTTCCATATCAGAGAACATCGAGATGGAAACGAGTCTGGACCGGATGATGTGTCCCAAAAGGGGCATTCGGGACGATTAGATCTGTCCGAAATCGTGTCATTTCTGACAGGACCCCTCACCGGTGTAGGATCGCCGTCAGGGATCATGTCCACGGTGCCAGTGTTTGTGTGGTGTATTTCGCCGTGTGATATAGTAGGCTAAGGGAATCCATGGTTCGTCAGCAAACTCCCTCAGAAGACTTCCGACTCCGAGGCTTCTCCAACACCACATGCTCGTAGATCCGGGGGGTTGGGTTGCAGTTGCGACAGGATATGGCTCCTCTTAACCTTGACCGGTTTAAACAATGGATAAGAAACTGGGTGAGGAGGTCTTATCCCCCACTCCATGTTGCCCTTCCATCGGCGGATTTGATGAGTATCGATACTGCTTCCATTCGAACATGGCCTGATGTGTCCCGTCTCCTGCCATGGCAATTGAGACTGGTTGTGCTTGTGATGAAGACGGTCGCTGTGCCGAACATTCATTCACCCACACATCCATCCTTTTTCTTGCAGGAGTCCCTGAATGTGTCCGGGTCTGAAGGCATGTCGGACCGTCAGGACGTTGGCAACCACAGAATTCGGTTCTCAATTATTGCATGGTCGCAGATAACGTCTGCTGAGTTACGTATCCCACGACACTGAAGGAAGGTGAGTCGGAAAGTGGGGTACCAGGGTCACCTTGAAGGTGGGGTTACCTTAACTTCAACCCCCATTATTGTGTCATGGACGGCTTGTTCGAGGCTTCTGTTACGGTCAGGAAGTACGCAGCTTGACAGCTGAACTTCTTGAGCCTCATATCAGGAGGTGGCTCAGACAGCACATGTCTGGCTCGGATAACGCTTCGTGGCGTCAAACGGGAGGACAAACGCTTGTTCTAAAGGCTGCAAAGGACGCATGGGCATGTGCATTTACCGGTTTGCGAGAGGAGAGATTCGCACCACGTGGTGTGACTGGTGTCCTGCCCAACCCCAAACGGAGTAGTACAAGGCGCGACCGGTCATACCTAAAATGCGCGTCAGGTCTCGGCGAGGTGTACAGGGCTGAGAGCCTTATTGCACCCAAGGTTCCGACGTGGCAGGTCCGGAAGAGTCATGAGGAATATGGCATGGTAAACACTGATTACTGGTATCTGTTTGCACATGTCACACAGCATGACTGCCTTCATCTTGAAGATGCAACGTGCCTCATCATGCCCCCCTTGTTGCGCTGGCAGCATTTGCGACAATGCTGTGCGTCAGGGCGTTGCGGTGCGTTGCATGGTGGTGAAGTAGTCTGATAAGAGGGGATGACTACTACCAGTATGACGGTTGGCTGGAAATCAGGACACTCTCTTGGTCTTCCTCTGCAATGAAGCGGTAGTGTAACAACCGTCAGCTCATGTGTTAACTTGGAGGGAGCAGGAAGAAACAGGTAAAAGCAAGTAGCAAGTATGAGATATTCGTTCATCTATTGAAGCTATCTCGTGTGTGGCTCATGTACCTTGCACCATTCTTGCCGCTAAAGTTTCAAGGATGCGGCAAGCCGCGGTTCTAGTCCAGTCAACGCCAAGCAAGCAACCGCTATTCCCAGGCTTCGTCCAAACTAAGAAAGTGACTCGTGGGTGATGGGTATCAAGCCAAGACAAACCCACCCTTTGCTGTTGCTTTGCACGTGGGGGCGTGTGTGATTGTAACACAGTCATGTCTCTAGCGCGCAAGACTGGCTGCCACACGATCCCATCCCGTCTCTTCTGAGTTTGTAACAAGCAAAAAGGAGAAAAAAGGCGCATGAACATAACTGAGGTGTCGTATCTTTCGACCCTTGTCCAAAAACGCCAAACATGCTACCCACCCGAATCCCAAAGGTCTTGGACAGATCGTGCCGCGCCGGGCTGAGATTGTGATAAGTCCCGTAGTGTTAAGCCAAAATCAAAACGAAAGCAGTCCCAAGCCAGCCTCTGGAAAGGCAAAGACAAGCAGAAAAACAGTCAAGGAAAACAGAAGGTTACAGTAACAACCGGGTTTGCACCTCAAAAGCAAAGCCCCATTGCTTGTCTGTATGTCCGTAGGGTATCGTTGCGCGCTCGCTCGCTTCGTTCAGGCGGGAGTTGGTAATTCATGCGGAACCGGAGTCGAACTATGGAGTCCGATCGCTGTTGTCTCCACTGCCGGTCTATGTCTATCATTGCGTATAATGCCGGGGGGATCCGATGTTGTGGTTAAGGATGTGGTTGTAGGTGTGGTACAGTGATGAGTGTTAAAAGCTTGTCGTCCAAGTAGACACTTTAAGCGAAGGTGTGCTTGGGGGTGCGCTTGATCATGTTCTCCCATGGGGGGTAGGTCTTGGGCTTGCACTCTCCGCATAGCTCTTCAGCACTGGCTAGGGAGTTAGTGTTCTGCAGCTCGGAAGAGGGCAATGCAAGTGATGGGGTCAACGTACCGGAACTCGAAGTGAGTGACATTCGGCTGGCACCGCTTGTGTGTTAGGGTGTAGTCTCTGCACCAACGTGAGGCGATCCAGCGGTAGTGACCGCAGGAGTATTCTCTCTGAGTGAAGTCGCACATGATGATGGATGTGTTGGTAACCGGGTAGTGATATGGGCCGAGTGAGCGGGAAGCGAGAGTTGTTCGTCTGTATGGTGTCGAGTGTTGTATCAAGTCAAGCCTGATGTATGTTGAGTGTGGTGAAGGTGTTGGATGTCAGATATGCTGGAGTCGGTTGTCCTTGTTATATGCTTGCTGTTGTACTGTAGATGATGCTCTGGCGTCTGGATATTGATACTTAGGAATGGAACGGGGCTGAAAGGATAGACAGGATCGTCGAGACCAAGGAATGGAGGGAGTGATGCCGTATTTAACTAGTGAACGGCAGAGGAGAAGACAATGGGAGCTAAGGTGTGGGTGAGAATGGGTACGGACCTGGTACGGGTCAAGCAACACTGGTTGACAACCTTCAAACCCGTTTGGGCATGACCGGGGGGTACCAGAAAAGGTACCTTGTACCCTTGGAATGCCCATGTCTTCTCACTTGGCATCATGCAGAGCAGACCGTCCTTCCGGGTCTCACTCCTCAGATCGCTAGCGCAAATGAGACACCAGATGCCGACAAGGGTAGGGGTTAGGCATGTTCTCATTCTCCACGCCTACCACACAGTCCACTCCCTCTGCCCGGCCCGAGTCTCTTCGAATGTACCGTACGCGGTCGACATCCAAACTTCACGACACGGCGGGGCGTGCTCCACGGAACTAAGCAGGGGCTGAGAAGAAGGAGCATTCATGTTGCCTGGTGTGATGCGGGCACACTGATGCAGGCACGATTGCTCCCCTGCTTGTTTCCTGTCAGACGGTCGCAAGCACAAGTATGCTTACCTAGGTACGCACGTATAAACTCTGTACGCCGTACGAGTCCCTGTCACTCGAACTTGGAACCCAACGTCTACTGCGTGCTCGACTTTGATTGCTCTGGGCCCTGGCTTGTCATTTCGCGCAGTAGTTACGGTAGAGTGTTCCGACTCATTGCAAAACCCAATCTGGTCCAATGGTCCAGGTATGACAGGGATCAGCTTCAGAGACCATCCCGAGTTAAGAAGCGCCGCAGTTCCCCGTCCTGAGTGTGTGGGACACTAGTGTCGGCGATCACGTAACAAGACCGTGAATAGCAGAAAGCTTGTCCCAGTAGGACTTGAATCAAGCCTGTCGTTTGGCAGAGAAAGGAAAAAAGCAATCAATCGCCCGAGGTGTTTGTGTTACTCGTCATGGTTGGCCTTGATTATCATGGTGACAGGTCGTATTAGACGTGGTTGGAGGGTCTCTATCTGCTACTGGTGTTCGATGCTCACATGTTGCGCCTGCCGCGGATATCGGAAGCTGCCCTGTGCTGTCCTGGAGTGCAAACTTTTGGAAGGCAGGCACGATTGTACCAACGTCCAAGGTACCTACCTGTAGGTACCTCTACCTGTACTACGGCGTGTACGGTACAGCAGTACATTTACGGCAATTCCCAAAATATGGTTCAACCATCAAGAATCCCATTTGTCTTTGCTGCTAAACACTATCCAATTTTCTTGCATCCTTTCTCGGAAGCATATCTGTCGCTCCCAGCTTCATTCCCGTCGTTCTCCCGCTTTTAGAATCCTTTCAGATTGCAAGTGGGTTTTCCGAGTCATTTCAAACCCATAGTAATTGCGAAAGTATGGACACCGATCTCTCTTATTAGCTCGCAGCCACAATCCACGAAGCGTAAAGCTCGCCGACAAAAGCTGGAGCTGAAGACAGCCGCGAATCATGAAGGGCCGCGCTTGTTCCGCCAGTCCGTCATGCAAAGCGTGGCGATGATCAACACAGGCGACGGGACGCGGGAGATGCTCAGCCACTGACGTGTGGCGTTTGTACGTGGCTACAACGGACAGTCCAGGCCCGACGGGCACATCTGGCCGAAATCCATCCGTATACGAGCACCATAGCCAAGTGTCTGCGACCGGCAAAAGCGTTGCACTCGGGACTGCATCTTCCAGCAGCCTCGCTATGACATTAGCATGTGCCAAAAATCAGGGACACGTATGGAAGCGACCCTTACCCTGCTGCACGAGCGTTTGATACCGCCGACAAAGTTTAAGTGGTTGCAGACCCGCACCGGTCAGTAAGTGCAATGCACCTGCAACACAATCGACTGACTGACCCTGGGGCTGTCATGGTGCAATGTCTTCTTCCAGCACCAGCCATCTGTCCGTCTACCGAGTTTCCGGCTACAGTTTGCACGTGTGCTGTGGCCGATGCGAGCACGGCAAGCAGGCAGGCAAGCACCGACTGGGAATATCGAAGTGGAGTGTCCATCAAACAGCGGATACCGGTATCATTAGCGATCATCCACCAAGCTTGAACCCTTTTCAGTCCCAACTGTGACCCGTCTCCTGCCTGTTGCGGCCCAACTGGGTCATGCGTTGCCCGGGTGGCTCCTGGACTCAAAGATCTGGTGGTGCACACTCATTTTAGAAGGAGTGCACTCAGCCGCCACAACAATGCCGGTATGATACCAACTTCGCTGGGACAACAGAGTTACACCTTGAAGATTGCGGTTTGACATGATCACATGTCTCTTTCACCCGTCATGGAGCTTTGATGGACCGAGTAGACGAGCAGATGAGTAGCTCGTGGGCTCATGGCTCGCAGCTAGCAGTGTTAGACGCTAGAGCGATCATTGCCGCACTTTCAGGCTCCAGGGTTGTTTGGAAAGCTTCTAGAAGCACTCTAACTAGGGCACTTGCCAAACAATAGGTGTCGGCAATGCGCACCCGCAAGCGACAGGCCTCCATGTTATTACCGTCACATACCGCCAGTCTCGCCAGACCGGATCGGGCATGCTCGCCGGACTCTTGTTTCAATACCTTGGAGATCAGTCCTTCTCCAGCATTCATGACGATCCGGTTGCCCAGAACCAGCAGGAGGCCCGAATTCGAGACAGGCTCGCCTCGAACTTTTGCCAATGCTCCGTGAAGAGGGCTATGGTAGCGCTATAACCGTTTCATTGTACGTAATTTGGCCCTGAAGTTCCCCAGTTTTTCCAGGCCCCCAGTTCTTCCAGGTACGAATCGGGCCCAACAAGCGATCAGTTCCAGCCTTCCAGGCCATCCGGCCGTGGACTAACCGTGATAGGAGCAGTTCATTGTGATCAACTGTGGCCCTCCATACGCTAGCAATGTTTACGGTTGCGCCTGCCCGATTCATGAACAATTCGAACGGTCTTGACCCGAACACGACGCTTTTCCTTTCCCTACTGGTGATGGCTTCAGCATCCTTCGGATCCTTCGCGCCTGTTGACCTGTTCACCTGCTCACTTATCTATGCCAATGAGACAACCTGAGTTGTCTAGACCTCGCTCTTCAGCTAAAGATCAGAACACCGGCTCGGAATATGAGACGTGCGGTTGGTTACTGCTGATAAGATTGAGCATGATCAAACCACAAATATCGCATGAGGTTGGATCCTTATTCCAGCAATTGCTCGTATGCAGTAATGAACGGGCAATACGTATCAAAGCCTCATGTCAGTCATGGACTAAGGCTCATTGTTGGCCCGACGCATACTGCGTCGACATGTCCAACCCTAAGCGCACTGAAGACTGAAGACAAGCCAACACACCGGCGCCAGCCAAACGTCGCTGCTTTCAGGAAGGGCAGGCAAGCATGTAGCTGCTTCATCAGCACCAGGATCCCAATTAGAAGCAGTCTCCTCTCCAAAAAGGATCCCTCCAGTCAACCACGACGTAACGTGTCATTCATGTGTGTCCTGTCTGGTTTTATGGCCATGTCTCCGTGGACGAAGATCAACAGGGCAAAGAAGGCCTGGTAAGCCGGACAACAGAAGTAAGCCCGCACCGCGCGTGCAGTGGCTTAAGCCTGCCAGGCGCCAAGCCAGCGATTGCGAGCCCTGGTCCAATAACAATAACTCCTGGCTCCCAGGCCGGTGCGCTGGGACACCGGGCGCCTCGCCCAACTTTCCCTCCTGACGAATCCGCCGTCGAGGAACTTCCTCCAGGCCAAACCAACCTCGCTTTTCACCTGTTATCATCTAGTCAGGCGGCGTCGCTTCGGAAGGCACGGTATTGAGCCGCAACAAGTGTGCTTGAGGCTGCCCGGAAGGTATAAGGCGAAGCTTATCCATTAGGGTCGGCAGAGAAGAGTATTGTTCAACATACTGTGCTACACAGTCGTGAGAGTGGTTCGCTGTATCGAACAGGGCATATGCCATTGGTGGTATTGATGGTCTCACCAAGGAACTGCTTGACATGGGAGAGACGTCGATCGCTGGTTTCGCGAGGAATGGATTCTCCTCCCTCCTTCCTTTCTTGGACATGACCACTGCTAGGGAACCTCCCCACACCCTCCCAAGCCTTCAGGTCCTTGGGTCAAACGAGACAACACCAAGCCTAGATCATTTTTACTATCACGCACATAGAAGTGGTATGGGCTGAGTAGTTGCTGACTTTAGATCGATATGATCCCCCTTCTTCCATGATGCACCCATCGATTCAGCTCTGCCGCATTCCCCGCGACACAGCCTCTCAGTTGTCACCCGTTCACCCCTTCCGTGGGGGTAAGGCCCGCGGATGGCCTTCCGGCAGCCGTGACAGGCCCACCAAGGAATGCAGGTGCCGCTACTACCTCGCTATCAGCCCATGAATTGACACACCATGATGATGGAAACAAGGTTTACGGGACGAGACGAAACGCTGGTAGCTACGAAGTACCGGTCATTGTGCTGTCATCAATCAATTCCTCCCAGCAAAGGGATGGCGCGAACCAGTCGCTCCATGGCCATGTTGCTTTTCCTTGTCTCAGCAAGCGAGCCATCAACATCCAGCCACCAACCTTTTCTGTATGATGGCAGCCATCATGTCGATCCTGGTAACTGACATTCCCCGCTCTCCAACTGGACAACTGGCAACCCGGAGTTAGCAGCGCTTGCTCGACGCCATGGACATTGTGGATGGACGGTTGGTCTCGGAAGCCCCCCAATGCTACCGTGGCAGTACCGGTGATGCATGTTGCATGTCACAGTATGCTTGCGTCACATGCTGCCTGTTCCAGACTCAGGTCGGCGACCTTCCAAGACATTGGGTCTGACGGGAAACCCCGAAAGAAACAGTTTATGCACAAACTTACACCAAGCATAATGATCTTCACATTTGGAAATGGTGGCGCATTCACAGACATGCAGCACCAAACTCGCTCGGATCCAGGGAGCAAGCAGGTGGACAGCTTCCTGATCGGATAATACGAGCACCAAATCTTTTTCACTGATTCCCTCCAGTGATGAGTATCCCAAACAGGCCATGAGGAGGTTGTATGTTGGGATCGTGATGTCTCAGAAGTTACTGATGGTCCGGCAGGTCCGGTGTGCTCTGTATCATCAGTCCAAAGAACTCGGAAGGACAACCTTACTTTCTCATACTTGTCTTCTCCACCAGGAAAGAACCCATTCTATTTGTCGAGAGCTGTCCATATCTTGCCTCCGCTCAAGGGAATCGGCTAACTATGTGCACATGGTCTGTCCCGAAAGTGCAACTAGCTCCGTCCAGGCTTCATAGCCTCGGCCTCAGCTATAGACCGCTTCGATTATACTACTTCTGCAGTCCTACATGTCTTCAGCAGAACGGCAGTGCTGAGATAGACAGTGGATTTCGAAAAAAAGCTAGGTTGGCTGTATCCTTAAGCTTCCCCATATCGCTTGATGGAGTCCTATTTCATTGTCACTTTGTCTCAGTCCTACAGAGACAGTTTTGGTGGACAACATTTCTCAAAATGAGAGAATTACACACTCGTAACCTCGAGAACTACCGACTTTCCGTTGAATACTCTTGTGGTTCTCATACACTGTGTTGCCGACAGCTTCGCCGTACAGCGATGCTAGAGATGTGGCCTGGTCATGAACGACCAAGATCTCCAATCTCTGAGCACAAGCGGCATCGTTTGAGAAGAGCCAACCTCATCAGACATCTGCAGATGCTCGAAGTTATCTTAAGTGCCTGGAAAGCTCCGGCGCGGTGTTGTACGGCTCGCTTTGCTATAAGCATTGGGCCCCGAGAACACATTCGGCACACTTTGGGCAAGCGTAATGCCCGGTCTGAAAGCGCCTACGTGCATCTGGAATAAACTTGCCAGTGGGATTGATCAAGCCTTTAAGTGAGCCTAGTGAGCGGAGTCTCTTATGGATACGTCCTTCGAAGGCGTTGGGGAGGAGGCATTAGGATGAGCCATGATGGAACTTGAGCTTTCCAAATGCTTGGGCAAATCCCTTGAGTGAACAATCCTGCAAGGATCAAGCTTTCTGATCTGAACTACCTTTTTTGATGTGAACTACGTTCTGAAGTGAGCTCCCTCCGATGCGACGGAGTTTGCTTGCTGAAGTCGCCATTCGTCCCATCTGATGGGCTCGAGGGCCTGAACTGGTGCATCAGTATAGCTGCACGCAGGAAGTTTACATGCAGCAGCTGTTTCAGCAAGCTCAAGCACAGGATAAATACCTTTGCTTCTCTCTCCCAACTTGACAGGAAAGCCAGCTAGCAGCTTACCACGCCCACGATTACTTACCGCATCAAGCCGGTTCTTGCAACAACGACACCATGCACAGTTTTAACACGATGGAATTCTGTACTTGTCTGCGGCTCTTCGTCAGCTCCTTCTTCGACATTCCGGAAGAGCCACCCACGAACGGCAAGCACAAGCCTAGCCAAGTCTTACCAGCTCTTCCGCTTTTTCGTGACCAACGAAATAGACGGCCCCCGTTCCGAGGAAGCTAACGACAATATACATCATCCAACCACCGGTTATGGTGCCATCGATATGCCATACCAGAGAAACGATGCTATGGAGCTGAATATCACGACTCTTGACGAGCTCTGGATCCTGCTCGAGAACGACGCACTATAGCCTCCGTCGTGTTGGACTAATGGCACTCTGAGCCCATGAGCCAGGGTTACCGACACCCTACAACAATACCAGACACATGCACATATTCCTACTAACTGCCATAGAGCACACCCATGACCCGCCTGGAGTTACTTTCTCGCATTCTCCTGATATCAAGTACCTCTTGGTATGCACAGTCAGCTGGAGCACGATCCAGCCAATAAGCCGTGCATACCCTGTACTTATAGAAGCACACTGCAACACGGTCATATCGCTCCGTGTCCCAGCTTGTATTTTCTTGGGAGGAGTTTACAACACAAAAGCTAGCCAGAGGTTCTATACGTGACAAGACTCTTACACTGGCGAACAAGAGGTGACATGAGATGGTTGTCTCACACCCTGACCAATGGAAGGGAAGCGGCTTCGGAAATGCACGACATGACTCGAGTCCCAACGACAATCTGTTCATAATGTCTCATTTTTGCGTCGCCTCCATTAACAACCGACTTGGATCGGTAGCTCAGTGGTAGAGCGTGGGATTGCAGTCTCCCAACAGCAGTTATCCTAAGGTCTCGTGTTCGACCCACGATCGGTCCTTTTTTGTGCTTTTTGGGGGGGGCTTCTTGTTGATCTAGCATTGTTTTTGGTCTCTCTGCTCTTTTTGGTATTCTGTGGGTTCCAGTGGGAAGATATCGAAAAGAGCAGAGGGCGATAATGTGGTGTGTTTGCTCAGTGTTTGGTGTGCTGAGTTGATGGCTACAGGCGACATTGCATGTCGCTTGCACTTGCAAAGGAGGATTGGGAAGGACGTCCATGAGCCATGGGTCAAACAAGCATGATAGGAGAAATGCTAAGTATAAAGATGCTACAGTTGTCAAGTCAAGATTGGGCGGGATTCCGATCGGATCGACACGAATTTCTCCCAATATTTCCCCTCGGATAGGGGGTTCCTCTACGGCGGACAATCCAGGTCATTGTCAGTAAAAGACACTGTCAAAATTAGCACTGTTCCGTCACCACGGAGATATCTATATATAACCTTCTTGAAACGCACGCTTTGGCCCCTGCGAGTGGGCAAGAGCTAAACTCGGCATGTGCCAGCAAGGTGAAAGCGAGACACGACAGTCAATGTCCAAGTCAACACTTTTGATCGTTGCTATTCCACGTTTCACCACGAGCACCAAGACAAGCTTTACCGCCAGCATCTTGATCTTGCTACCCCTGCCTTAAAGTACCCTACTCGTTCAGATCTCACGTATTGGCATCAGTTTTCCAGCTTATCATTGAGCACCTGTTCTAGGCTTGGTGTCGTGGCCATGGTTCAGGCGTCATTATGAGATACCTTTATAACCTCCGAGTCTTTGCATACTGGAACATGGCACCGATATAAGCAGGGCCAGATACTATTCCTACCATAGCTGACAAGGACATCAAGCAGGGTCAAGGCAAGAGTGCAGAAGTCCTACGGCCAGCATCAAGCAAGGATCATGAGAGGGTCTTTTCGGGGCAGTGGTTGCAAACAGTGGCAACAGATGACCGACTTGATTATCCAGTACAGAAAGAGGACAGACCTTCAGACTGCACCGATCCATACCTTGAGGGAAGTCGTTGAGCTGAGGACGAAGAGCACGGGGATTTTCGGTGCTGTAAAAGCACACTCCTCCGATTCACGCTTAAAAGGCCCAGAACCAAGGACATCAACACATGATCAAGATGCTGGAGCAGATGCTCAACACCCTCGAAGCAACAATAGTCAGCCATCGCCAGCAGCATAGCCAGCAGCATAGCCAGCAGCATAGCCAGCCCTGCACCCTCCCAAAGCATAACGGCGAGAATGTCTTCACTTGCCTCGACATCGAGACTATCTCCAGCAGCGACGAGGGTAATGATGCATTTGAGTCCAGCCCTGGCTGCTTGACACAAGATGGTAGCACGGGACGGCAAGTACACCGTGTTCGCAAGAAGAAGAATGTATCACAACAACCAGAGGCGATCCCCCGCGAGGCGTTGGAGTCCATCGTCTTGGAAGAACACGATAGGCTGACTTTCTGGTACTGCTTCTTCAAGCCGTGGGCATAAGAGCCTGGCTCTCTTGGAGGCGGTTGGTGAGGGACTCAGCCTAGAGTTATATGCGTGAATTGCTGGTGCAAGACAGGAGCCGGAGAGGTATACGGGATTACCGTTGTGGATTGCTGATGCGCTGATCGAAGTGCAGAGTGAGGATGATGGTGGTCGGAGCTTTTGGTAGGCCTTGGTCACAACTGTGAATACGGTTCTGGAGAAGGACACTGTAGGATAGCACAACCAGCAAGTTTTATCGTCACCAAAAAAAATAAAAAGGGGGTTAACACCCTGTAGAAGTGCATCACTTGATCATCTCAGTCTAGACATGTATCGATGGAATCAAGCAAACCAAACGCTAGTGTATTCATGCTCTCATGCCCTATGCATGACGCTCTATATTCTATGCTCAACCCAAGTCTATTCGCTCAATGCCTCTTCTCCAATGGTATCTCATCAAACATTAAACAACTCTAAGCCTTCTGGCTCGCCTCAAACTCCTTGCTGAACGGATAATCCGTGTATCCCGTGGGGTTCTCGGGAAGATAAAAGGTATCCCGGTTATACGGGTTGAAGTCGATGCCGTTCTTGAGTCTGAACACCAGGTCCGGCGTGGAAATGAAGTACCGACCAAAGGCAACAATGACATCGCGATCGGGATGTGCCTCATCCACGACATATTTTGCGTTCTTCGGCTCATAACCACCGGCGACCACAAGGACGCCCTTGAAGGCATCGTAGGCAAAGTCGAGAGACTCGTTATCGCTCGGTGTGTCGGCGTTGCCGGCAATCCGTCCCTCGACGAGATGGATGTAGACAGGGTTGTATTTGCCGATCTTGGTGATGACATCGGTGAACTGCGGGATGGGGTCCTTCATCCGCATGCCCTGGAAGGTGGAATAGGGCGACAGCCTGATACCGACGTGCTCAGCACCCACGGCAGCAGTGACGGCCTCCACAACCTCGACCGCAAACCGGCTGCGGTTCTCAATGCTGCCACCGTACTCATCCGTCCTCTGGTTGGAGTTATCCTGGATGAACTGATCGATGAGATACCCGTTCGCACCGTGGATCTCCACACCATCAAACCCAGCAGCGATCGCATTCTTCGCCGCGGCGGCATAATCCCGCACCGTCGACTTGATCTCCTCGATGGACATGGGCTCGGGGACCGGCGCGCCCTCCTCCATGGGGATGTTGCTGGCGGACCGCACCCGCGAGCCGCTCTCGGCCAGGACCTTGGGGTCGGCGGCGCGGCCGAGGTCCCAGAGCTGGCAGAAGACGTAGGAGCCCTTGGCGTGCACGGCGTCGGTGACCTTCTTCCAGCCCTCGATCTGCGCCTGGTTGTAGATGCCGGGCACGTTGTTGTAGCCCACGGACCGGAGGGACATGAAGGTCGCCTCCGAGATGAGGAGGGTGCCCGGCGTGGAGGCGCGCTGGGCGTAGTACTCGGCCATGAGATCGGTGGGGATGTGCTCCTTGGTGGCGCGGAACCGGGTCAGGGGCGCCATGGCGACGCGGTTCTGCAGCTGCATCTTGCCCAGCGTCAGGGGGGCGAAGAGCCTGGAGTTGGCGGGGGAGATGGAGCCCATTGTGATGTGTGTGTGATTGTGTGGTGAGTTTGATGGGTGTTTCAGTGAATCAGGGAAATTAGGAGAGCGAATGGGCTAGTATCTGGCAGAGAATGCAACACCGAGAGGTTGAGATATGAGAGAGATATGCTATGATGAAAAGATAACTACAAACTACGTCAGAACCTGGGGCAATTGAGTTTATATACAAGCTCTGTCGCATTAAAAGATTAGTAGGCTTGACGCGATGAGAAATCCACTATCCCATGGATGGTGGTATGCTTAGCAATCGCCCGTGTTATCTCATCCGTATTAGCCTGTTTCGGTGCCGTCGCGCCTTTCGCAGAGTTTGATTCGTAATCGCCACTGAAACGTCACTGAAGCTTCTCTGAAGCATCTCCGCTACCGGGACCCATTCCCGAGAAACTCGGCAACGGGGTTAGCGCTTGCCGGCCGAGACTGTCTAGTCTAGCGCGACACAGGGAAAGCCGGAAACGGATGTGCACAGGTACGGTGAATAATAAAGGAGAATTCGAGAGTTTGTTGTGTTGATACGGATATTTAAGGTAGGCCAAGAGCTGCAGCGCATTGAGACGGACCGTGCCGCAGGATTTGGCGATACCGGCACCACGTGGTTATTCTTGGTTCCGGGAATCTGGTTCAACTACGGACGACCTATGCTTCTTGCTCGCGACCTTCATCAGGGGCTTATAAGAGTGCTTAGAGGCTAAAGGATTATCTTGCATGCTCTGGCAGAATTATCTGGATCTCCTCCGTGGTCCTGTGTTGTTCGTCTGGTCTCGGATGCACCCGTCGATGTCCTATCGCTTGGGTTGGATTGCATTAACAAGTCCTTGCTCTTGGTAACTCCAAAGCAATTATAGATCGGAAGATGATCAAATCTCCTCTCCTCCTCCTCAGGTGGGCGGCACACCGATCCTTCACTTCTTCCCGAGCTCAGCATAGACCGCCTCCTCCAACTCAGCCGCACCCTTCTTCACAACCGGATCACAAGCACCATCCGGCGGGGGTCTTATGATGGTTGTGCTGAAGATACCAGCGACACCACTCTCCCGATCAATCCACTGTAGCATTGTCAGCATACCTCTCCTTTACCATTCATGAAGTGTCACTGAGGCCAACTTACCCACTGGCTCCCCGCCATACCAGACCACATCACACTGCCCTTCCTCCTCCGTCCCGGGACATCCTCCCCATTCACCATCCCCCCAAAGGAAAAGTCCATCTTCGTCCCCCTGGGTAGGTCTAACGCATAGGTATCATGCACCTCCTCTAACGTCTTCTGCAGCGACTCCCGCTGGACCTCGTACAGCTGCGGTTTGAACAGTACCTTCCACATCTCCTTGTCCAGGATCCTCCCATCCTCCCTGAGCACGGCAGCGACGAACTTGCTGTAGTCTTCCAGAGTAGAGTGTAGACCTGAACCACCAGCTTCCTGCTCGTACTCCAGTGGGACAGGGTATGGAATAGCCATCAACTTCCCGTCTGCTCCACGTAATGTCATCTCCGCCCGGCGTGCGAGCAAGTCTGGCCGGTTGACGAGACGAAAGGTGGTATCCTCCATACCCAGCACGGAGAAGATGTGAGACTGCATGTAAGAACCCAGTGTCTGACCTGTCAAAGTAGAGATGAGGATCCCGACCCAGTCAAGAGAAACACCGTATTTCCATCCTTCTCCGGGCTTGAACAGCAGCGGTATGGTGAATCCGTCCAGATCCCACGTCAAGTTGTGCGATGTGCGACCAATATAGGAAGACCAGCGCATCAACTCCGGTTCGGCAAGATCATAGGAGAAGCCGGTTGTGTGCGTCAGTAGATGACGGAGGGTGATAGCCCGGTCATTGTCTTCTGACCAGGGCGCTCCATCCTCGTCGAACCCCTTGAAAACCTGGATGCTGGCCAGACGGGGGAGGACGGCGCGAAGATCTTGGTCAAGTGTGACCTGTGAGGAGGAGACTAGTTGAAGGGCACAGACTGCGGTGATGAGTTTGGTGAGGGAGGCTATCCACGTCGGCGTTTGCGGGGTATATGGAGGGGAGTCTAGGGTAGGGGAGATGCGGCCGGAGGAGACGGTGATGGGGGGTCTGGTGGTGAATAGAGCTGTGAAGGTAGCACCTAGGAGTCGGTCGGTTGTATCTTCGCCCTGGGCGGTGTAGGAGGTTAGGATGGTGTTGAGCTTTGATGTGGCCATGATTGAACTTGACCTTCAGTGATGAACTTGTGACTGATAGATGAGAGACAATCAGTAAACAGCTCGCAATGTTTGGGTTGATGCCAGAGAGTCCGACAGCTGGGATGTGTTGTTTATGTCTGTCCTTTTAGGTCTAGGCTGCCATGGATTACACTGGGACACCTCGAGGATGATAACGCCGAGGCTATGATCTTTGCCCCTTTCGTCTTTGACGTCGACTTGTTGCGAATCGCACACGTCCACCGATAATATCTCGAAGTGCTAATGCTAGAGGGTCCAGGCGGAAGTACTGGAATTGGAGGATGGAGACTGGCATCCACCACAAAAGGAGCAGGTAGTGCACCTTGTGGTGTTGTACTCCGCACTAACTGGAATCCTTCAAGGGTAAGTAAGCAGAAGAGATGCTACATCAGTCAACAGTCAGCAAAGGCCAAAGTGCATTATGAGCTCCTTCGAGTCCATCCACGCGCGAAGCAAATGTCTTCGAAACGAACCATACAGGTATTGCAGAGTCAAATCTTGGTCTTCATTCCTGGTTATTGCAGAAAGAAGTCGACCGGAAAGCATGACTGCAATGAGAATGCTCCAAGTCACGTACATGTATGTGTATATCCATGCCTATCCATGCCGTTCACGCTTTAAGGCTCAAGCCCGTTTGTCGGCTATTTGAAACATGAGGACCGTGATTTCTCGCTAGAGAACCCCTTCAGCAACCCAGAATTCCGGATTTTTCTAGGCTCCATCTTTTCCCTTGAATGTCTCCTCACTACCCTCCTCCGTATCATCGTCATGCTGCTCCTGCTCACTTCCCTTCTTCTTCTTGCCAGTCTTGGCTCTCCCCTCCTCCCCTGGGCGCTTCTCCTGGACGTATTGTTGCTGATCGGGGTCGTCATCACGGCCAACAATACCCCGGATCTCGGCGATCTCGCCCGGCACCTCGACGACTTCGAGAGCCCATTCGTCATTCCCAGCCAGCTCTTGAACCTGTTTCCTCAACGCCTCGATCGTCTTAGGGTCCAGTTCCAGCTTTTGCAGTTGTTCGCGAGTCATTGCTTCGATTTGGTGTTTGCCTTCTCCCTTGGCGAGGATCTGGCGGATAGTCTCTCCGTGAGTGGACAGCCTGCCATGGTTTCGCGGTGGTGGCAGGCGGGCGCCGTCCTCCAACATGGTTCGGCCGCCGATAACGACACCTCCGATGCTGAGACCAGCGTCCTTGTGCTGCTTCTGTTCTGAGTCTGCAACACCCTTCAGATTGTCCTTGACCCCGGACGCGGCACCCATGATGATCTCCGCCACATGTCCCGCGGCTGCGGTGCCGGCGGCTATGATGCTCTCACCGGCTTCCTTGCCTCTGGCCCCAAGCAGATTGTTCTCTGCCACCTTTGTACCGTCTTCGATGGGGTGGCATGCGATCGGGTGGGCGCGACCTTCTTTCGGTGGCATGAAGGCGACGTCCTCACATAGTCGAGGCGTGTGGACGACCATCAGATACGTACACGTAGTGACCTCCTTGATCCAACCGATTCGGTCACCGAGTGCTCCAGGATGGCAATGGTACTGCACTTCGATCGTTCGCTCCCGCCCCGTCAAGTCGCAGATCGTACCACCGTCGAGCCGCTGCACCAGGTATCGCTGGTGATCCTTAACAGCCAGCTCACTGTTCGGTGGTGGCTGCAACGAGTGCGGGGATGTGTTTCCCTCTGTGGTGGCCGGTGTATCCTCCATGACCTTTTGGTTATCGATTGTCTTCGCCTCGCGGCGGTTCGGGTTGGACTTGTGCCTCTGTCCATCCTCAATCTCCGGCACCCTTCCCAGCACGTAGTCCAAGCTCTGTGGATCTCTTACTGGCGGCACGCCTGGCTTCATGCCCGTGGGCAGAGCATGGAATTGCACGATCTCCTTGCCGTAGCAGAAGCTATAGCTCCACCATCCGGACATGAAGTATAAACATTGTCCTTTCAAACCGTCCATCAACTCCCAGCCGTGTTGAGCAGCTCGCGCCAGCTCTCGGGCTTCCTCTGCCTTGGCAATGTCGGTGGCCGTCTGGTTCTGGGCTTCAGGTGGTGCAAGGACGGGTATTGAACAGAGATATTTGGATGGGGGAAAGTTCATAATCTCGTATGTTTCTGACACCTGAGATGCGCCATCTTCGGTGTCGTGTCCAGCATCAGCGGCTGCCGATTCGCGGATTTGGCTGGTTAGATCGGCTTGGGAGGAGAAGTCGGCGCTGTACGTTGGGTGACCGCGTTCAACAAGCGAAAGAGCTTCGGATTCGGGTATAGGGGTGTCTGAAAAGACAATCTCGAACTACGATGTCTGGATGTTAAGGAAGTGTTGTGTGCGACTTGGTGCGCAAAGAGGGACCAATACTAACCTGTGGGTAAGCTAGCAGGTCATCGTGTATGCTGAAGCTGGGCTGGCGAGCTGCAGTGAGCTGCAATCCCGCAAGAAGGATAAAGCTTAAACGCGGCATTGTGCCGTGGCTATTGTTTCTTGCTCACATCAACAATCGTTAGTACGAAGAGAACAAGCAACTCTCAGGTTGAAGCGTTACGGTGCACACGATGCTTCCATCGTGGTTTCAGCTGATAAGGGTGAAGGTGGCATTATCGGACAGTCGGAGCTTGGGCCGCCCGACCATGTCATCGCTCTCAGTATCCTCAAATTGAGTACCTTACTAAGCATCTCGTCAGTAGGTTGCCTGTACTGTGCACAGGCAGCATTTCAGGTCTGGCTTACGTCAGGTGTGTGCAAGCACGTAGCCCTTTGCTTGCTCCTGGGTTGTTCCTTCTGGAATGGTTTCTTTTTACCGTTAACACAAGCGACGTCATTGCAGCAAGAAAGCAAGTGCAACGAGAAGAAGAAGTAAAAAATAGCAACACAACTGTTGGTCTCGTGCTAGCTCTTCGCCACTTACGTCTCCCCTTGAAACTGTTCCTGGCTGATCAGAGATCGGCCCTCGTCACAAAAAAGGATCATCGTCAACCAGTTTTGAACGATAAGAGAGCAGCGCGGATGCCATCCCACGCAGGGACCCACTCCGGATGTGCTTCCCCGGAAACCCTCCGTTACCGACCGTAATGGACATTACGTAGTCCGGACCGGGGAACCTTCTCTGAACAGAGTATTGGGTAGCCGGTAGAGGATGGCTATTCATGCTTCTCTCCGTGGGACAAGGGAGATCTTTCATGCCATGGACGAAGAAGCATGTCACCGTGTGGAGAGAAGCTTGTCACGGGCGTGAGGACTTACAGATACTGGTTGGCGATGGACGCCGTCCTGCGACGGTCTCCCGGACGCTGTTGTGTAATGTCCAGGTCCAGCACTATTGGTTTAGCGCTCCCCGGCTGCAGTGTTGAATGCAGGTAAGAGTACTCCCCGGTTGATATATGCTTTTCCGAGACTTGGGCAGCAATACAAACCATGTGACTCCGATGAGGCTCGATGGTCGAGACCACGCGGGTTGTAAATGGCGATGAGACAGATCCTCTGCAGGCGATGCGAGCTGCCTAACAACAAACGAACCAGACAAGTCAGTCCAGTCAGGCATCCCTGCATTGTCCACGATGGTGTGCGCTTGGCGGTTTGCCCACACGAGTGACTTCAGTTGCATCAGTGGTTGGCTGATCAATGCTGTCCAGTTGATCTTACCAGGGCTGCCGCCTCACTTTGGGACGACGTATGGGAACCAATCAAAGTTTCTGCGGAGGATTCTACTGGCGGTCGGAGCAACACACGGCAGTAATTCCTGCACGCCGCCGTGGCCAGTAGCAGAAGAAGGTAAGCCACCACAGCCTCAAAGCACATCCATCTGTGTTGCTTCTTGAAATGCTAACGGCATTGTGCTGTTGTGGTGGTGTCGTCTCGTGTTCTGTGCCCGCGAACCACGCAATTGGTACCACATCCCCCGTGAGCCTGGTGAGACAGATTCTACCGTCTAGCAATCTGGGAAAGGGACAAACAAGATGGCATTGGCATGTTCTCTTTGCAACTCCCATTGCCAAATTTTAATTCCTGGAGCTTACTGGGCGATGCAATGCCTGAAAGATTTGTCGTTTCCAGGAAACGGTACCAAGGACATGGGCTATCCACACAACAATACCCTTTTCTACCGCTCATTGCCTTGGCTGAACTGCTTCCTAGCAAGAAAGTTTGCATAGGATTCCCCTTTCCAGAGGACTGTGCCTGTCGACTGACGGTACCTGCCAATCCCTCATCTAAGAAACCCCACCGTTACCGTCGATCCTCCTGGAGTGAAGAGGCGGGACGAGCGCCATCTGCCTCTGCCGCTGCCTGCTTGAAGAAAGCGACTCAACAAACAGAAAAGCCACAGAACATTTGCCATCTGCTCGATATACGCTGCATGCCGGGCACTCGACCAAGGCAAGGGGCAGTGTTGCTCGAGCAGCCGTCCCCGGGTTCTTCGAGACACAGCTTGCATTCACATAGACAAACATTCCGCGGCCAGTCGTTGAAGGCCACTTGACCCGAGCGCCCTGTAACGGACGCGAGCCAACTTGTGGCCAGCGCACCACTGCCGCTAATAGCGGACCGATGCCACCCTCCAATAGCTTCCAGTTTTAGCGCATTATCCACTAACATGGCATGTCCATCATGTCGTCCGACAGCCACCACGGCTCACCGCGAATCCCACCGTTTTTCGGTGCGCAGACACCCAATTCAGATGTGAGACAAGGTGTTTCCATTCATCAAGGCAGCCATAACATATGAGAGATCGGGTCTATGCGCAATGCGCGTGTTCTAATGCCCTGCACTGGTACATTCTCCAGTACACCCCCTCGGAACAAGCGGAACCACGAATCCACGGTATCTCGGTGAGGTCAGTGTATCCGGAACTGTGTTAACCCATGCCAGCCGTCGGTCAGCCCACGACTTTGTGAGAGGTGGGCACGGTGTGGGAGACCAGCACGTCGCCGAGGAGATCTTCCCGACGTTCTACGCAAGAAGATGTGTTTGGCGGGAAAATGTTGAACATGAGGAGTGCACGGCATATGCAGCCACAGTGTTTCCCACTTCTTACAGAACCTCGTGCCAGAAGTTGCCTTCGGTTCTATTCGCAGTCAGTGGCTCGATGCTGGTGTTACGAAGTCTCAAGGAAGCTTTTGAAGGAAACCTTTGCACCTTTGCACGATTACAAGCACGGGAGAGTCCTTGCTTCCGTGCCCTTCCTCCGGTTGGCAAATGCCTATCCTTTCCTTCTTCCACCCCACCTTTTGTGCTTCCACCACGAAGACCGACCAGGGGGGAAAATGCATGCACTCTAACAGTTCTGGGTGTGTGAGCCCAACCCATCATGTTTCGATGGAGGTGTGACAGGACCAGGGGCTACTAGCGCCATCCCAACGACGCCCAGAAGCAGCAAGCCCACCTTCACGAATCTCCAGTAACATCCCAGCATCCCAAACACATCCCGGTCGCAACCATACATCACTGTTGCCCAAGTGGGTAGAGAGCCTCGCCAGGGTTTACTGGTTGATGTGAATACAAAGACACAACGCTCGCCCTCTCTCACCTTAACACGTCTATCCTTTCTCCTCTGGTGATATTTCTGAAACCTACGCTTCACCCATAGCGATTCTCCTTCTTGTCTCTCCAACTTACTCGCCTTGTTTTTATGCCAGTGTCGATCTTGACTACCTCAACTATACCATCATCAGCATAGCTGGGAACTTTGTGCTCTCATACCATCTCCAACCACAGCTGGTTCCGAGTCTGTTCGTGTACTGGGACAGATCGGCGCCGGCTGAAGGCACAGACTACTCTTCGTTTGTATCGTTTGCAGATTCGCAAGGGTCACGGTTAGGGTGGAGTGTGTGGGCTTGCAATAGGAGTGTAGACGACCACTTAGCCGTCGTAGCCGGGCCACGTCTCCCTCCTTTGCTGTCCGCAGACTGGCTACAGCTTGCGGTTGCTCGATTCCTATCGGTGCCTAGTATCAAGCATACTGTTGTCTGTGTCACGGGGGCTGTTGAGGGTTCAGCATTGTCATCCAGATAGACAGCTCGGCATCTTGTTCTCGCCAACGACATTGACGGTACACTTGCCCAGGTATCTATTATCAGGGTGACCTATACTACACCTAAAGATCATCTGAACGGCATTCCATCATGACTCATCAGGTTTCAGAGAATGCGCGACTGAGGGCAGAGAACGAACACCTTAAGCGCATGCTTTCTCAGGCGAACAACCCTGATCTCCACCGAAACACGGGCGACTTTCAGCTCTCCGCCTCTCCAGCTCTCTGCTCAGCTTCTCATGGCCATGCTACCGTGCCCCGATCCACCAGCATCCCACAGCTTCCGGCATCACAACCGAGTCATCGACAACCTGTAAGTCGATGTCTGGACCTTTTTGTTTGGGATTGG
>QVQW01000083.1:0-20931 GCA_003635345.1 Coniochaeta pulveracea | reverse complement strand
CCCCCCCCCAGCAGTTGTGACTGACGCGTTGCAAAGGACCGCACCTATGGCTCCCATCAACCCATGAAGAGGGCAAAGACGGTCCATGGCTCTAGGCCCATTCCGAGCCCGAATACAACCTCCACTGCCACCAATATGGGCAGGTCCAGCTCAAGCAGATCAGGCAAACTACATGCAAACCCACTATCACCTATTGGGCAACCCCAAAGGCCTCGGGCAGCCTCTCTCTCGACTGGACCGTTACGCGCGGACCACAGTATGCCCAATCCCATGATGGTCGACTATCTCAACCAAGCCCCGACCATCCAGCCCGCTTCAGCAGTTTTGTATGCCGATTCCATGAACAACATTATGCAACCTGGAGCTGTCTCACTCTCAACCGTGGTGGAAGGGGGCGTGGAATACAATCCCGAGCAATACCTAGCCATGCAGGGGTTCATCGACATAAACCAGGATCTCTCATATTCCGGCACCATGCCCGTTTCAATCTCATGTCCCCCCGCAAACCATGTCTCATTGCTCCCCAATGTGGTTTTCCCGAACTCCGGGGTCCCTTCCCTTAGTTCGACGCCGACTGTTGAAACAGCAATGAGCCGACAAAACAGCACGGCACACCGCGACGCCGTCCTTGCCGCCAACCTGGACATGGTCCGAATCCATTCGGCCCAGTCCATCGGTGGAGACTACTCCCTTCCCTCACATCCTAGGGCTCATGAGGTAATGTCTGCCAAGGCAGACACGACACTGATGGTGATGGGCGCGAGCCTTGGTGATCCTCGCTTCTATTCGGCTCATCTTGACCACCATCAACCCGCCACTTCGAAGTCAATGGTGAAGTCCGACTCTCAACAGAGCATGCTATCCATCTCGTCCGCAGAGATGGAACGCTCTGAGTCTAGCTCCTCCACCAAATCCCTCAAGCTGCGCGCAAAAGAGGCCCTCCAGCGTCAAATCGCTGCTCAGGCTCGGCCTCTTGAGCCCAAACGCCAAACGCCTCTCAAGCAGTCGCCCGCCTCAACGACCTCTTCCAGCCAACCAAAGGCGACCACCGGCAAGACCCAAATCACGAAATCCCACTACATACGCCCCAAACACCCCAAGGTCAAATGCACGCAGTGCGACGACAATCCAGAGGGCTTTCGTGGCGAACATGAACTGCGACGACACACCGAGGCAAAGCACAAATCCATCGTCAAGAAATTTATCTGCATTGAGCCTGAAAACCCGTCTGCTGTACCCCCGGGCCTCAAGGTGTGCAGGGAGTTGAGAGACTGCAAGCAGTGTAAAGCCGGAAAGAAATACGGTGCCTACTACAATGCTGCCGCGCACTTGAGGAGAACCCATTTCCGGGTCAAGGGGAGTAAGAAGGGTAAGAAGGAAAAAGTCTCTGGTGGTGGAGGAGGCGCGGGAGCGTCCAAGACTGAAGAGGTCCCGGAGAAGAGAGGTGGTAAGGGAGGCGGGGACTGGCCTCCTATGAATGTGTTGAAGCATTGGATGAAAGAGATCAGCGTGCCAATGGAGGAGGCCGGCGCCTTCGCGGCTGAAGGTGAAGAGCTTGATGGTGGGGGAGAGGGAGAGGGAGATGATTTTGGCGACTTTGACGCGGGCTTCTCCTTAGGAGACCGGATCGCGTACGACATGTCTGGCTCCAACCTTGGACAGGGCTTCGACATGGATGCATCCTGGGTATTGGATGGAATCGACCCCGCGTTGTTCCCTGCTTCGCAGGACTCGAACTACGGGCTTGCGAACACACAGCCAATGATGGGGTTCAACACAGTCGACGCTGCTACCATGGCTGTACCAATGGGTTTGGACGGTGGCTATGAACAACAGCTCATGCCAAACATGGTGGTCGCGAGCAATGATCTCCCGGATATGTCGTTCGACTTGACCTTCCAACTGCCACAGGCCTGACGGCAGAGTTTGTCCGCTCGGTTTCATTTCCGCTTTTTCTTCTTGATGACTATTTTTATCTTTCCTTTTCCCTGTATCGTTCGAATGGTTCACAGGCTACGACTGTTTCTTTTAACGGCCATTTATTTTTATTTTTTTCTTTCCTTCATCTTTTGTTTTGCTGTTCACTTTGCACTTCACAGTCGTTACCTCTAGCCAAGATCTCCTAGCGTGTCGGTACGTTACCTCGCCCTTCTGGCTCTGGACGCGGGTGCTGTATAATACACAACGTTATAAGCAGAGGACCATGGTGGGCTATCAGTGCCTTGAAACCACGTCCCTGTCGGGTGGGTAGGGAAAAAGGGGGATTATAGAGGCTGGGTTCATCCCAAGGGCGTTACTTTTGCTTTATGTTTCTGAGCTCAGGTTGGGCGTTTGGCTCTAAAAAAAAAAAAAAAGGGAGTGCTTCCTGTGTACCGCTTGGATGAAGGTCACGGTGGGAGACATCGTACCATGGGTTGCATTATACCTAGACTTGATGTTTCATGATAAAGACTTCAGTTCTACAGTATAACTGTCTTCGTCCGAGGCCCACTTGAGTGTTTTTATACAAGGGCGAACATGTCATCCGCGTCACCACACCTTTTCACCTTGAACGCTTCATTTTGGCCATGTGGTTGGGTCTAGATGTAGGGTAAGCTCACTGACACGTCCTCATGCGTGTCGGACACCGCCAAACAGGCAGTCTGGGTTAAGTAAAATCGTTCAACCGGCAAGGTCACGGTTGAGTCCTGTGTCTCGATGCTATCAGTAGACATGAGGCATATTGTCGTAGGAGCAGGCCTTTCGCAAGATCAAAACATGGTTGTATAGCTCAACACCTCCGCCAAGTCTCCCGTTCTTCTACTCGCCCCAATGTATTTGAAAGCGTCATGGGTGAAATGACAAGGTGATTAGTTAATGGCTTGGATGAGCCACAGAGCTGAACCATGATACGCTTGAAGATATTTCAAGCTGTCATAAAACGAGCAAAAAAAAAAAGAGAAACTATCCACTATCAGATTCGAACTGATGATCTTGCCATGTAGAGATACTGAGTCTAGGGATACTTTGGGTAGGTATTCTTAGGGGATCGGTACTCCAGACACGCTCTGAACCACTGAGCTAAGCGGGCTGGTTGTTGCAATGCTGGGTAAGGATTGAGAATAAGTGTGGAAGAAGAGGGTTTGGCTCAATGGCTTGACTTTATTCTTGCATATCTGGGCGGCGAGCTACAGAGCGAGATGTCCGGATGAAGAGTCGTGGCATGGTATGGGACAGGATGTTCACCTTGCAAGCTTGGGGACACTCAGCTGAGTCATCAAGTTCCTTAACACAGCTGGCGATTAAGCCACTGTAGCCACAGCGGAATCGCTGAAGAATAGTGCATCAGCCACTGAACGTTATCACCACCACCGCTGTGCTGCCGCCATGTTGCACGGTTACACCTTCCCTCATTAACAGTGCGTTGTGGTGGTACACATGGGCGTTCAGTACAGCGTGATGAACGAACATTGACACGCCACCAAGGCTCCTCCGTTAGTTTTGCTGTACAGGTATCGAGGTCAGCTGCCTCGAATATGGCAACTCGAATATTCTTCCGGCGCAACGGTCTTTTCAGAGCTAATGTACCCTTAACTGGTCGAAACCAACTGGTCTCGAACCCCAAATTCTTGTACTTGGCGAACAGTCTTGGTGTCACGATTCTGCAACAAGCCTGTTTGCCTCGACTGCCGATATTGCGACAGGATGACTGCCATACTGACGACCAAACAGCTGTCTCAAACAACGACCTGCGATTGAGGGACACGACTCTGCTACCAACAGTTGGCTGACTCCCCAAAGTGGCAACAAGTTCAGCATTCAAGTCACACCCGAGTCCTTGTGATGGTTCACTGCGTAACGAGTGTGCACGCTGCTGGAAAAGAGGGCTCAAGCGCCTCCACAAATCGACGGAGATACCGGTATGTGTCTTCGTTGTTGCTGAGCTGCTAAAGGTGATGTAGTCGGGTGGGAGGTTCGGAGAAGCAGCCGAATAGTGTGCCGCATGGTCTTGATATATGGACGACCACGATGTGATATCGATGGAAGCGGCATACATCTTTCACAACGTCCTCAACACTCATCGACTATCGCGATGGTCTTGTGCCAATCGCATCTCCGCTTTCTCCCGGTTCCTGTGCACAGAGTGTGCCGTGCAACCTGAGATACCGCCACGGCCTCAATCGTTGGCTCGCACAGAAACTGCTTTTTCTGCTTCTCTCTTGCCTTCCAGGACGAGTTGACCTTTCCACCACGCGCTGTTAGGTCGTTTCCGTCTGGCCTAACATGCTCAATATAGGTTGTCCTACACACCTCATCAAACCTGCCATCCTGCAATTGAACTACACCACGCCCTCCCCCCCACGCCAGGAACGAGAAACATGCTGCATTCAGCCCGACCTGACAGCAATCGAGACACGCAGATCAGAGACAATGTTCGGACCAACAATGGGCTCTGGATCGTTGTCGATAAGGAGGACTGCCCTCGGCGAAAGGGCCTTGCCCTCCCGCTCCCACCTCCGGAAAGCTCGATTGCGGATCTCGTGCGTATCAACGAGGTGGCTTCCCGTCGTGCAGCATGCCGGGCCATGGGACCTGCGCCAGTAGCCCACACTCTTCGTTTACCTCCCTCTCCCTCTCCCTCTCATTCCTTTACCGTATCTATCCTCTTTGTTAGACTCGCTCTGCAGGTTTGGGACCATCCCTTCCGTGCTACCAAGATGATTCGCTTGATCTGTCGAGATCATCCCGATGTGGTATCTTTCTTATAGCAGACATCTGCTGCTTCGAGCGAGCGTGTCTCAAACGTGCATCCACCCGTGCCCTTCCCGAGTTTCTAGATCTTGTCTTGGATTGTTGACGGTGTTGATGCCTTCACGTCCGTCGTTCAGGTGTGTCGTTGCTTACTGAGTGTTTGCTTATACCTTGCTGTTGATCTTATATATTCGTGAGAAAAGCCTGAACCCGCCCAGTCGCCAGCGGCACGACAAAACGCCTACAATGGGTGACTTCGACCCCAGCTTCATCAACGCGTTGAAGCAGCAGAGCTGGTCCCTCTATGCAGTAGGCATGTTCATCATAGTCCTGAGATTGTAAGCCCCCTTCACACCTTTCCCAACATATTCCATCAGACCCTGACAACCAACCCCAGCACCGCCCGACTAAAACGCCTCGGCCCCCGCTCCCTCCAAGTAGACGACTACATCATGCTCCTCACAGCCAGCCTGTACACCACCCTCGTGGTCACCCTCAACGTGATCGCCCAAGGCGGCGGCTCCAACCTTTACAAGCCAGAGGACCACCCGACCTTTACTCCCGCCGAGGTCAAAGAACGCATCTACGGCTCCAAGATCGTCATCGTCTCGGAACAAGCCATGCTCAACCTCGTCTACTCCATCAAGGCCTGCATGTTGGTCATGTACACGCGTCTCACCCTCGGCCTCACCACGCAGAGGCTGGTCCGCTATCTCTCCTGCTATGTCGCCGTGGGCTGGCTGGCGAGCCAGATCGCCTTTTTCGCCGCCTGCAGACCCTTCAAGGGGTATTGGGGTATGCCGCCTCCGGATCCGCAGTGCACGACGTTGGAGCATTACAGCATCGCGCAGGCATGCTTCAACATCTCCTCCGACTCACTCATGCTGTTCGTCCCGCTGCCGCTCATCCTACGCACCACCATGCCACTGAAGCAAAAAGCAGTCCTGAGCGTGATCTTCAGCATGGGCCTGTTCGTCATCGTGGCAGCGCTGCTGACCAAGATCTTCAACCTGAGCAACGTCTGGGACCCGCAGTATATGCTGTGGTATGTGCGCGAGGCCAGTGTGGCGGTCTATGTGAGTAATCTACCCATGATCTGGCCGTTGTTGAGGGAGTGGTTCCCGTGGTTGAGCGGGTTGACTCCTGGAGGCACGAGCAGTGGCGGGAAGGGGAGGAAGGGGAAGTATGCCGGGGATGGGAGTCGAGGTGCGGGAGGGACGTATGTTCAGTATGGCGGGAGCAGGAATGGGCATGAGACGGTTGTGGGAGGGAGACGAGGGGAGGTTGGGATGGGTGGGAGTAGGACGAGGACGGGGAGGGTGAATAGCCTGGGGAGTCTGGATAGTGCGTATGATCTGGAGTTGGTGCTCAAGGATGTCAAAGGGAGTAGGGAGAGTAGGAAGTATAAAGGGGATGATAGTAGTAGTACGGAACAGATTGTTCCGGCGGTGAGTGATGATGGTCTTGTGGAGAAGAGGGCGGTGGCAGGGAGCAGGGAGAGTATTGGCGTTGCGATGTGTAAGATGGGCGGGATCCAGGTTGAGCGAACGGTTGTTGTCAGGGAGGAGAGTCATGTTGACAGGGATAGTGAATATGTCGTGGGTGTGGGAACTAATGATGGATTGTTTGACTGGCAGAGGACGAGGAGAGGAGCTGAGCATAGGGCTGATGCTAGGAGGGGAGGGGATATGGGTTATTGTTGACGCTGGAAGGGTAATATGATGATGAACGGATCTTATGGTAAAATTGGAGGATCTTGTGGTTTCAGCGTATACATAGCGAACTTAGTCTTCTCTTGCGTTGAATAATACACTTATAGTTTTAGGAATTGTCGTTTGGGTTGAAAAATGGAGGGACGCGGCCACCGAGTGATACTACAGACACCACCATCTCGAAGGTACTTCCAGGAATCCTGTGAACCCCGAAAGACCCCCATCAGCCTACAAAACAGCTCAAAGCGGTACTCATCAACAAAAGTCTACCTTGTTTCAACACTCCAGGCCCGTAATTGGCATTGCCACATAAGCCTTCCTCTGGAAATCAAAGTTGGAGCCCACTCGCTTGCTTCCAAGTGCCTCAACTTCGTTCCTTCCAAACCCCTAGCTCAGCGTACAGCTTCCATTCTTCCTCCTACCACAATTCGCAGCAGCTAACCATTGAACCCATATTCACCGCCGCTCAACGCGGTGCAGAGTAGTACATGACCATAATCGGAACCATGACCACCAAGCAAACAAGTAACGTGACCAACACCCAGCACGCGATAAAGTCCCACGAAGGGCGTTGAAAGCCTTCGACAGCCGCGGGATACGCCATGCCGAAGAGCGTGGGCGGTAAGTTTACCTCAGCGTCTGTAGCATGGTCGGGCGACGAGTCCGAGGCGGGTATCTCGTTCAGCGCCAGCTTCAGGTCTCGATGGTAGTTGTCGTCGACGGACTCGGTGGGTGGATCGGTGCGTTGTGGGCTGCCGCTGGCGTAGTGGGGTGGAGGGGGGGTGACGATGTTGTAGAGGGGGAGCTCGTGGTCGGACATTGTGGGTGGGCTTGGTTTGGGTGCTGGCAGGGAGGGGTGGTGGGATTTTTGGTCGTGGAAGTAGAGTAGTACAGTTGGAGGCTGGTTTAAGTAGATTTTACCCAAGTGATGTGCAAACAGAGAGTGTTTACTGGTTGATACAGATACTGGTAGAGCTGGTGAATAGCCGTGGTGGTCGGGAGAACGAGACTTTGCCTGGAGACAGTGAATGTAAGCAGGTATATCAGCCAGCTCCGTGGAGTGACAACCGAGTAGGTACAGAAACCTACAGGTAGGTGCCTTGTTGTCATCTTGCCTCGATCGCAGTCTACAAGAACATGGAAGTGGAAGGCACCAAAAGGGAAGGAACGCCCCTACAACGGCACCTACATGTATGAGGCAGGTTCTGTGGGGCCACTCTCACCTCACTTACATGTCTTCAAGTTACTGATGCCAGTAATTACAGGTGCTTCCAAACAATCGCCGTTTGCCTGGGTCCATCTGAATCAACAGTGCTCGGGTGCTTCAAGTGTGAAATACATTTGCTCCTGTTACCAAGACAGAAACATACAGCAGCAGAAAGTAGGAGTGACAGGCTTGCAATGTAGCGAGTCATCGTAAGGGAGGCACATAATACATCGGTCGGTTGTTGCCAAGTGAAGCAGAATAACATAGTCTGTTTTGCTCATGATACTTGCTCAAGGTTCGTTGCTGCGGTTCGCATATAATGAACTGCTTACCAGGAGAATGAGTTGTATTAGCCTTAGTACAGCCCGATCGACCCCTCGCGTTATGGTGTCTTAGACTTATATCACACAATCCAGCACCTTCCATGTATTTACCTGATTACCAAAACATGTTTCCAGCTGCTTATTACATGTCCAGAACATATCCCAACCAAGTCCATACATGACAGCAATCTTACCCTCCGACGAGATGAGCAGACATGTTGACCAGGAGCCAGTCAATGCTAGTCTCAACAGCGAAAGTCCCCTTTACTTAGTAGTAAGATCGGCCGATGAACCTCATCTTGGAGTTACCTACATCAAAGATGGCCATGGCGTTTTGAAGAAAGACATCTCCCAGAATGTAAGGCCCAGCACCGCCACTGGAGATACCCGTCATGCAGAGGCCCGTCAGAGGGTCAACTATGTCCTTGTAGATTAGGTCGACGGGGTTGATGAAGAACTTGACGCCCTTAATGATGACTGCGAGGTTGGGTGCTTTGGCATTGCAAGCCGTGAAGAACGCTCCGTACTGCCAGATCCAGACCGCAGCAGGTCTAAAGGCGTTGTTGATGGCCTCCGCCAACGCTGCGGGGGATTGTCAGCAGTCGTCCGCATGGGAAGTGTTACCAGAAGTGTGTTCAGTGCAAAGAAATATTTGAAATACTCACGTGGAGGTAGGTACAACAAGGTCGTTCCCGTGTCCATTATCATAGGGTACTTGTCGGTGTTGGTTGTCCCATCCCACACAAATCCGTCGGGAATGATGGTGTAGAAGGAGTATTCCCAAGAGGTGAAGGGGTTATCCACAAGGTTGGTCTGGATACAATGGAGCAGTTAGATTGTTGATGCGAATGAACAAGGAAACTCCGTGCATTGGAGCACTCACAATGATGATATCAGTAGTTGCTGCGGTAGAGTAGTCCAACCCACTTATTGGCGGGATGCCACCAAACCCGATCAAGCCGCCAGACGAGTTCCGGCTGATGGCGATCGCAAAGAACGGCTGGACCAAGCCGTCGCTGACCATGGTGCTGAAGAGTGGGGGATAGGACGCCGCGTCTAGCCAGTCGTGCTCCATGCCTGTTCCAAGGTAGGCGTTGGTGAGCGAGGGGTAGGCGAGTCCCAGCACACCACTGGTCACGTTGTTACCATACCAGTACGTGGTGTTTGCGAACGCAATTTCCTGCCGCTTGACCGTGATATTGGCTACTGTGATGTCGCTATAACCCACAGGGCCATAAATCATCTCACCATCGCCGTACAGAATGAAGCAGTGCTGTCCTGGAATGGCTCCATACTGGAAATCCCCAGCATAACCAGGCCCGAAGCCGCAGGCCTCTTGGGGGATGACGACACCGCCGTAATCAGTGCATAGAAAGTCCCGTTGGACAAACCAAGTGTCAGAACTGCCTGTGTCCAGATAGACCTGCATGGGGGTGTCCTGCAACAGAATATCCATGGCATATTGGGTACCCAAAGAAGTGGCAGATGTGATGTTCTGGTAGCCGCCGCCACCTGGAACGGCACGTTGATGACTTCCAAGAATGGCAGCGGCCGACCGAGAGTTGGTGCCATCACCCTTCACTGCATGTAATCGCAGGAAGTTGGTCTTGGTGACTTTGTAGTTCGTGGGTGAACGGTGCCCGGGTTCAGGTATCTTGTAGCTGATACCAGGAAGAGGCGATAACGCATCGTGAAAGTCATGGCGTGCCAAAATAAGTGTGGAGGCGAGGAAGGCCTCAGCGGCCAGCAAGTTGAGTAGTGAACGCATCATGGCGGAATATCTGCTGTCGATTGATACTCGAAGATCTCCCCAACGTTTTCACGCCACAAGGGAACAACAATACTAATCTTAAAAGGAAAGTCGATAGGACCTTGATGAAGAAAGCTTGGAAGGAAAGACATGGGAGGCCTATGGAATGACGGACCATGTAGGGCCCGAAATGACCAGTGACCACACGGGCAAGATTCAAACGAGAGGTCTTGGAAAGTTGATGTTGAGCTCAAGCACACCAATGGGTAAAGAGTGCAGCCGTCCATATCAATCTCCCGGTTGACACGTTGCACAGTTGGAGCCTGCGGTCCTGGGTTGCTCCATGGGTCTCAGCACCAAGAGGCAGCTGCCCCTGGAGCGGGACTGGTGCTTGAAACCGCGACTGCCTCGATTGGCACATCTGATCGAGTCTCAACTCTCATCCGGGTACAGGTAGTAGCTGTTCGATGAGCGAGCTGATCGAGGCAAGTGCGACCCAGCACAGTCCACCAGGCTTAACACCTCAGTACAACATCAAACGAAGCTGTGACTAGCCCGCCCGCTCCGCCTCAACGATGTACAACCAGTGACGATACGTTCCTGCCATTGCATCCTATGAAGTTTATCAATCCAAAGCTTCCTTTCAACTAAAAAGATATCGGTTGGTGTTGACGACTTTGCTTCAGCTTCATTGGACAGCAAAAGCATGATAGAAGGAGAAGCAGATGATGTTGGCAATTTGACAGTTCCCAGGGCCTCAGACATGAAGCCGAGCATTCGTGCGTTTAGATTTCGTATACTATGTGTTACTTGACGGCTGCAAGGTCCCGTGTTTCACGGTTAGGCGACGTGGCGAGCGTCATCTAAGCGGGTGGCAGGGATAGAATATTGTGTTGACCACTAGACAGACACGGCATAGTGTGTTGATACCAAACGTCAAGGAGCTGATAGGTAGATTAGATGACCCAGGACGGTTCATCAGGAACGCCAAACTGAGGTAATGGTATCTAGAGGTACTCTGGACACTGGCGAATGGAGAGAACGAAGGGCAAGGAAGAGGAGCAGGCACTCATGAGAACATGCTCTATATCAGTATTCAAGTACGCACACTTGAGCCGTTCTCAATCATTGTGTACGTACCTGTACGTTGAGGGCCTCAGCTGCTTCAGAGGGATTGTTTAACAGTCATGCCAGTTGTGAGATGACCTTTGAGCCATCCCAGGCAAGGTGACTTCGACTGATACACTACATTGAGAGTCATGCCACCTAGGACAAATCAGACAGTCTGAGTCAAGGTAGCCAAATACTGACTTCCGATATGCCTTACTGCCCGCTCTTGTTACTATGGAGATCATTTCCAAGAAAACATGCTGACGTTGACAGCAGTCACGTGCCTTGGCACTTGGCTGTTGGGCTGAGACAGGCACGTGTGACAGGCTAGCGAATGGAAACGTGTTTGATTGGGTTGCGCTAGAGAAAACCTCGAGTGCCACGCGGCAACTGCTTGCAGCTGCCCTGGTGGTCCGAGCCCCTATAACCAAACCTGGTTGTTTCTCCAACAGAGCCTGCAGATTCCTCTGACAACCTTCAAGCCAACAACACCAATCTCCTCTCGTGCGAAATCCAGCAAAGACGCTCAATTCGCGCGCTTTGCCTTCACTCCAACATATTCACCGGTGATATCGCGAAGAAGGATTTGCGAGAGGCTACCTGTTATTACTTCTGTCTTTTAGAAACAAAATTTACTGGATTCTTCTGCTGCTACTTGCGCCCCCTCTCGACCTGTGACCATCACTGAAGCTCTTGAGCCCAAAGACAATTGCGCACGCATCCTATCTGTTGCTGAATAGTGATTCGGACTACCACTCGACTGCTGCTGTTGCTCGCCGCTGAGATCTCTTGCATTGAATGACCTTTGTTCAGTCAATAATACGCGAAAACCGTGGCGCCGTAAGCATCTCGAGTCTCGCTTTGACCTTGTCTTGATCTGCTGCTGCACTGCGACACCGCCCTGCGCGACTCTGCAAGAAGCGTATCGCATATTCAATCCGTTGACGAGGAACGTGTGTCTTGACTGCCTCCGAAGTGTCAAAGGGAATCTGAAACGGCATTGCATCTTGTGTCTGCATCCATCCACACAACAACAAAGCCAACATGGACCCTGCACAGCCCGACCTCCAGGCTATTCTGGCAGCCCTAGGTAATTGAAAACTGTGTTTCGCCATGCTATGAAGTGATAGGTTGTCTGACTTCTGGATTAGCTTCGCAACAGCAACGCCCTGCCACGTCGACCCCTCAAGGAATGCCTCCCGGTACCTACCCTCCTCCTGCTGCCCAGCCGCCCTATGCCGGCCAGCCTGCCCCTCAATACCCAGGTGCCGCCCCGTATGGGCTTCCTCAGCCGACCTCGAGCGGTAACGTCGATTTGAGCTCGATCAGGCCCGTCAATTCGGGCAGCGTTTCCATTGCCGATGCTGTCGCGCAAGCGAGGGCTTTGGCAGCCTCCAAGGGCTTGACACCTTTTGATGGACAAATGCAGCGTGGACCCGACCGCCCTCCACAGTCGGCCGCATACCCTGGTGCGAATGACGGTCGGTCCTATGGGCGTAATCGATCCCGCTCGCCTCCTCGTCGTGATGACTACCGAGACAGTTACAACAACAATCCCTATAGAGATGAGCGGAGGGGCCAGAACCGTGACTACCGCCGCGACCGCTCCAACTCTCCTGGTCCTCACGGTGGCCGTGGTGGGTTCTCTCCCAGAGGCGGAGGTGGGCGCAACCGTTCGCCGCTTCGCGGTGATGACGATGGTACCGAGACCATGGAAGTAGACTCGAGCTTGGTTGGACTCATCATTGGTCGCCAGGGCGAGAACTTGAGGAGAGTCGAAGCTGATAGCCAAACCCGCATTCAGTTTGTGCCCGCCGCTGACCAGTCGGACCCGTTCCGGATTTGTAAGATCACCGGTCCGCGTGCAAGGCGTAGTGAAGCAAGGGCGGCCATCAACAAAATCATTGAAGACAGCGGTATCAATGGCGGTGGCCGTGGTGGCCCCGACCGTAGTCGTGATACACGTGGTCCAGCTGGCGGCTTCAGCTCCTCTTCGTCTAATGAACTTCCGGCTCTCAAAGAGGGAGAGGAATGCATTCAGATCATGGTGCCTGATCGCACAGTTGGCCTCATCATCGGCCGTGGTGGTGAGACCATCCGTGATCTTCAAGAAAGGTCTGCTTGCCACATCAACATCGTTGGTGAGAACAAGAGCGTGAACGGACTGCGTCCCGTGAACCTTATCGGACTTCCTAGTGCTGCCAGCATGGCGAAGAATCTCATCATGGAGATTGTGGATAGTGACAGCCGCAATGGTGGTCCAGGTGCAGGCGGCGGCGGCGGCCGTGGTGGTGATGGCGGTCACCGTCCCCCTCGGAATGACATGAGAGACGGGGGTGGTGAAAAGGAGTCCATTTACGTGCCGTCTGAAGCGGTCGGTATGATCATTGGAAAAGGCGGCGAGACCATCCGCGAGATGCAGAGCACTACCGGCTGTAAGATCAATGTATCTCAGTCATCCGGCGCGGGCGAGACCGAAAGGGAAATTGGCTTGGTCGGCAGCAGAGACGCCATCAACCGAGCTAAACAAGCCATTGACGAAAAGGTGGAAGCAGTGGTAAGTCTCAGTCGAGCCTTTGCGACTACTAGTTTGTCGTTCGACAATGCTGATTCCCTTCCTAGAGAAACAAGAACTCCGGCGGCGGTCGCGGAGGCCGTGGTGGATATGGAGGCGGCCGTGATGGCTACAACAATCAGTCCGGTGGTCATGGCCAGCACCGTGATTACGATGCTCCCAGCTATGGTCAGCCCTCCAACCAAGGCGGAGCTCCAGGCGGCCATCCGGGTGCCCAGCCTCCCGCAGGCGGCGACCCCTCTGCTGATCCGTACGCAGCTTGTGAGTACCTTGACACATTCTTACCTGCGTCTGCCTGGATATGTGTGCTAACTCTAATTCCTCAAGATGGTGGTTATCAAGCTTATCTTGCCATGTGGTATCAGGCTATCGCTGCTCAATCGGGCCAACCTGGCCAAGGAGGGCCACCACAAGGACCTCCCGGCGCATAAAAGTTTGATGTCCCTTTGCGAACTTGCCGGCGGTGGCTCGAAAATGTTACTCGACATTGTTCCTCGAAAAGTTGTTTGATGTTGATCGCAAGCGTCTCTGGGTAGACACCGATGTCTTCCTGTCTGCTCTACTGTCCAACCACATCGTCTTGGCCGCTGCACTAATGGTCCCATCTACGATCGTTATGGTCTTTACTCGACACAAGTGCCATTGTGGCGTATGGCCCTACTTGGTGGTCACTCGGCCGCGCTGGTCTGTTAAACCGCTTGTGTTGCTGCGTGTTTGATTGCTCGGTGAGAACCTTTGTCAACTTCAAATCCACTACGCGGCACTTTGCGAACGTCTGCAAGGTGTACGGCCTGTTTTTGAAACACTGGGAGTGTATGCTTTCCCTAGGCTACGCCTCGATTTGGTGTTGGACTGCGTACAATGTGGCGCTCGCGTTGTCTTGAGTTCGACATGCCTCCAAATTGTGCTTGAAATACCACTATCTGTCGGAGGATATCTAGTTCTAGGTGCATCGTTTCGTCTTTAGTATAAAATGTCACTGTTTCAATGTTTGGATCACGAAAAGAAGCGTAGAGACATAATACCGGTAGTGAACCTGCGTCGGATAGTCTGGTCAGCCATTGCCCGATCCCTTCCGCCACGGATCTGCTGCTGTTCAAAGGTCCGAATAGCCATTCTTAGCTATTTCGCCTGCACACCTAGGTATACAGGTAGTTCCCCCTTGCTTATATGCCTGGAATATTATACCTACACTTTTCCCTCCGGCCCCAGAAGGACTAGGAAAGGGGCTGCATGAAGGACATGACCATCAACTTGGTGAAATGGAGATTTCACATTCTGTGATGCTTCTCCCAACTAGATGCTATATATGCAATAACCTCCATGCGATCTCTATGTGAAGTTTTCCAAACATAAAGTCTAACCACACAAAGCACAGGAAAACCGCCCATGATGACGCCAGCCGAGAAACGAAATAGGTATCCGAAACTTTCCAACAGTAATGACAGACAGAACAAAGCCACCCCAAACAATGCTTGTAATACAATGCGAGAAATCATCATTCCATGCTCAACCAATGCCTAAACTTATGGTACCTCTAGATTACTGGGACGGCGAACTGGTATGCTTGAAATCCGTCTCGACCCGGATGCCCTGCAACGGGATCTCATCTCCCGAGCTGAAGCTATCGCCGTCGCTCTTGCCCTTTTGCGACGGCATGCCGCCGATCCCCGTCGTGGTGCTGACAGAGTACTCATAGCCACCCATATCCGGTCTGAGTTTATCCATGGTGTGTCCGCTGCCGGTACTCAGTCCATCGTCCGGTAACCGGTAGAACGGACCACCGTCCTTGCCTCCGTCGGCCTTGATGTCAAATTCTCCGTTCTGAGTCCTGGGTTTTCGGACGGCGGAGAGGGCGTTGTTTGATTTGACGTTGGAGGCGCCGGTGGAGGCGTTGGTGGAGCGGAACATGGAGCCCTTGAGACCCATTGCTCGGCCGACGATGAGAATAACGGGTCGGAGGGTGGGGAGACAAGCGGAGACGATGCCGGCGGACATCTCGATTTGGGTCCAGCCGACTGTGGGGGCCAGCGTGTAGCTCGGGTCGGTGCCGGAGTAGGAAAAGAGAACCGAGAAGCGGTAGGCCGAGGCAAAAACAACGCTGGGAGGAAAAAGGGTCAGTAAACATGAATAAAGGGGGTTCGATGATGCCAGACGGAAGTGAAGACTCACAAGAATCCCAGGGAGAAAGCAACGGTAACAGCCAACTTCTCCGTAATCCTCAACTGCAGGCTCCAGACCTGCGGCAGAGGCAGGAGCAGGATGACCAGATCACTGATGATCGTACTCGCCGCGTTGGCGATCCACGTGCCGACCTGATTGATACAGTGACCCGGCAGGGCGGGGTACCACAGCTTCTCCACGGGGACGCAGATGAAGATGAACAAAAAGGTGATGCAGATGACCCAGGCGATGATGAAGCCGCCGATAACGTAGGCCCATTTTCGGAAATAGGCAAAGTGGAAGATGCGGTAATACATGAGGAGGATGGACAGCTTGGTCCAGACGAGGTTGTAGACGTAGAGGACTTCGGCCACGACGAGATACTTCGCCATCAGGATGATCTTGTCGGTTTCCACGAGGTCGGCGTGGATGCCCATGCCTGCGTTGTTCATGGCAAAGATGAAGCCCACCACTATAAAGTTCCAGCACTAGAAATCACCGTCGGGTTAGACCAGCTGCTACGTCCAAGAGGATACACCATGAATCCAGAAACATACCAAGGAGAAGATGATGAAATAGTCATCCCACCAGAGCCCCTGGCCCTTGAGTCGTCGACTGAGCAGGCGGAGAGCCACAGACACCACCTCCAGCACCGTCATGGCCGCGACAACCGACACGGTCCATGGCTGTATATTGTTCGGGTTGTATCCCTTGAGTCCGGGCAGGACAGAGCCCGTCGGCTCTGGTTTGGAAGACATCTTGGGGGGCGGTATGGATATGCGCCAGGCAAAGGAACCGACGTTGAAAGAGGATCCGGTCCAAAACTGGGATATGCCAGACTCAAGTAGTAGTTTCAAACGGTTGTCTGTGTGGCCAAAGCACAACGGCTTCCGGGTAGTGTAGGGCAGCAGGTCTGGTAACCCCCCGTCTCCTTATTTTCTTGGCTTGGCCGAAAGCTTTCCACGAAAGGAGCGATAAAAGGAGAAGGAAAACAAACTCAATCGGGATCACAAGCCACTGGAGATATCCCGAAACTTAAGAGGTCAGGGATGGACTCGAACTCCGTAGTATCATCAGCAACCATCGCTTGATGGAGAAAGAAAAAGCTGAATGGAGAGAGGTGATGCAGGGTTCAGAACCGCCCAATAAGAAAGAAAAAAACTGGATGTGTCTACTGCAGGAGCATAAGATCACGTTCTTTTTCCAATTCGTAATGATGCAACCCTCAACGAACGATCAGAACCCGTCTGTCCCTCGTTCTCGAATGACGATGGATTGCCGTGGTGGGTTCCCGGTGGATCGACAGTGGGCCGAAACGACCGGACACTGCGCGGGCAGAGGGCAATGGCCCGACCCCCAGGCCGTTATAGTCGGTTTTAGTGTTGTTAGCGTGTCAAAGCCCCTTTTTCACGACGTATCATCGCCCGCCCAGCACAATTGCGCTACTGCTGCAGGTTTACTTGTCTAGGCCTGTTCTGGACAACGAATTCTCTGATCGACACTGACGGCCAGGGGTACAATGGCGACACCCAGGGGTTCACAGCGTGGCAGCGCAGTTGCAACGCTCGCACCGGGCTTCAGTGCCTGGTTGACATGTTGCAGACATGGTTTCGAATCCTTTGGTTCCGAATAACAACTGCCGAGGTCCTGCAAGAGCCGCACCTTGCTGTGACATCAGTTGGGGCAAACTGCAGAGGATCGCCTGGAGGGACAAAATGGGTTCTGATGATTATCTTCCATCGTCCAAATGGCGGAAATGGCGAGGGAGAAACAAAGGCCCCCCAATCGGCCCAGAGCCGTGCTAGCCGTCCTAGTCGGCCCCGCGACAACGCATGATCGTGGCTCCGCTCCAATATCATCAACGGTGGACTCGGGGCTCATTTTGTTTTGGCAAAGGTGTCAGGTCGCTGGAGAACCTCGGGATTTTCCCACCTCTTCCCCCCCTGTCTGTCTGGCCGTCAGAGATCGGCCGAGTAGTGCGATGTGTTCCCCCCAATGCGGGCAAATTCTGCGAAGATTAAAAGAGTGGTGGCGGTCGCACCTGCTGGAGAAAAGGGTTCTCTTTTCGTGTCCCACTCCCCCAAGCCCAAGCGCAGCAGATCCTCATTTACACCTTGTCTCACTCCCCCAGATAGTTCCCTGAGACTCACAGACACACATACATACACGAAGCACAGACGCCAAGTTTTTAGCCTTGAGACAAAATAACAAAGGGCAAGGAAGACCGACACTGAGGACATGGCTGCCACGACCACCATTGAAGTCCCGCACTTGGGCGGCATCAAGGCCGGATATAAGCTGTCTGGAGATTCGTACGACCCCAAGAAGCCGACATGCGTGCTCATCAACTCCATGTGCACGACCGTGTCGCTGTACAACACGCAGTTTGAGGATAAGCAGCTCACCGATGCGCTCAACCTGCTGGCCATTGAGCCCCTGGGCCATGGAGCCACCAGCTGCCCGACCGAGCATTTCACCTACTGGGACACGGCCATCATGGCCTTGCAGGTGATGGACAAGCTCGGAATCCAGAAGGCGTACGCTTTGGGTACCAGCCAGGGTGGTTGGATGGTCACCAGGATGGCGCTGTTGGCTCCTGAACGTGTTAGTTTGGCTAATTTCGCAAAGCTGTGTTGAGTGACCGTTTGCTGAACCAAACACAGATTTCTGGCCTCATCCTTCTCGGCACATCACTGGACTATGAGTCCTCAGACGCCCGCGCCAAGGGATGCTGGGACCCCAAGACTCTTCTCGGGGGCTTCTACGACAAGTGGTGCAGCCCCACAACGCCCACGCCTGATTTCGTGGTGGACGATGTCTGGTGCGGCATGGTTGCCAGCCTGGGGTTCGGTGCTGCCGCCGCCCCCAGTCTCGTGCAGTTCTGGATCGACACCTGCAAGAGCACCTACCGCGGCGACGAGGGACGCAAGAAGCTGAAGATGGCGCTCGGCTGCTTGTTGGACAGAGATGGCCTCCTCAGGAGGATCAGGGACGTCACCTGCCCTGTGTATTGGCTCCAGGTATGCTGCCCTGCTCGAAGTCCGTTGATAAGAGACCGTGTGCTAACAAAGACCAGGGAACTGAGGATGCACCTTTCGGTGTGACGGTGCCCAAGGAGCAGATCGAGATGTTCACCTCGTCCAAGGAGGCTACCTTGGAGTTCATCGAGGGCGGAAACCATTACCTGAATGCTACCAACCCCAAGGAGGTGGGCAGTGCGATCCTCAAGATGGCCAGCAAGTACCAGTGATCGTGTCAGTATAGCATATTAGAAAGCGAAATAGAGAGATACCCCTGATGAGATGAAGCATGGTCCTGCCTCTTTGGTATCAAAGGTGTAAGATGTGTTGCAAGTCCGGACTGCCACAGAGGTCGTCAGATGAGAGTTGCAAGGCTCTCACGGCGTCTTCGCAAGAGTCACGGACTGTGTCCTGGTACTGGGCATGCGCAAGAGCAAATATCTGCTTGGATCAGTCACTCGCCTGCAGGTATCCTGGACCGCACTCAGTCACGAATTCAGGTTGTGCGCGGAAGTGGCAGCTGAACCGGACTGACGTGAACAACCCTACGGCAGTATGTGAACAAGTGTAACCGTAAGATGCCTTTAATAAAAATGTCACAGAACTAGTAATCGTCTCTCTAGAGCGAGCTTGTCGTTCAGAAGTTTCCATGCGAGAAGAATTGAGACCTGTCGCGCCTGAAATACCAAGCATAACCCCAACCCTGGTTTACCAACCTACAGCTGAGTGAGCAAACAATACTGGACCACAAACCTCGGCAAGAATCACAATGGTATTCGGCTATACAGCACTGACAAGCGTGGCATTGGGACGCAGCCACGAAGGAGGATCAATGTCAGGCGCAGTCGTCAGCACTATCAGCACCTAGCTTCGACTACCAATCACTAATCAAGGTTCTGTTGAACCGGACCAAAACCGGCAGAGGTGAGATTGAACCACTGAATGAAACCGACAGGGATTACCTTGGCGGCTGAATGAACCCGTCCAGACACATCAACACTTGCCTCATCACCATTCACTCCATCCTCATCCCCATTTCCAGCCTCACACCCACATCTCACCAACCCCCTCCCATATCCCCATACCTTGACCAAAATGACCTCCCCATCCAAAACCTACACCTCCCCCCTCCTCTCCCTGCACTTCCTCCCCATCACCCCAACAATCCACCACTACACCCCACCCCCGGGCACCCGCGACTCGCGCCACCAGACCGCGCCGAGATGGATCCTCCTCCTCGGCTGGATGGGCGCTGCCGACCTGCACCTGGCCAAATATCTGCGCCACTACCGCGACCTCTACCCCACCGCCGAGGTGCTGCTCGTCAAGTGTCCCGTCTCGCACATGATCTTCCGCTCCCGGGGGAGGGAGGGCGTGCGTGTCGCTGCGGATGTGTTGCGCTATGCCCTAGCCACGCCGGAGGGGGAGGAGGGGAAGAAGCCGGAGTTGCTGGTGCATGCGTTCAGCAACGGGGGCAGCGCGGTGCTTTCCTGGCTGTATGAGTGGTTTGCCGAGGCGGGCGGGGGGTTTCCACTGCATACTACCATCTTCGACTCTGCGCCGGGGAAGTGGAGCTATGCTACCTCCTACCGAGCTATGATCACGGGGTTCTCCCCCGGTTGGAACAGGTGGCTGGCCGCGCCGGTTGTGCATACCCTGTGTGCGGCGTTTTGGTTGTTGTATATCCCGTGGAGGAGGTTTGGACGGCAGGATCCGTTTAGTCTGGAGAGTGGGAGCCACAATGACTTGGGGAAGGTGAGGGAGAGGGGGAGGTGTTATGTGTATAGTGATCGGGATGAGTTGGTCACGGCGGAGATGGTGGAGGAGCATGCTGCTGATGCGGTTGGGAAGGGGTGGCCGAGGGAGTCGGTGAGGTTGGAGAAGTTTAGGGGGAGCGGCCATGTGGCGCATATGAAGGCTGATCAGGAGCGGTATTGGAGGGTGGTGAGGGAGACTTGGGAGGCTGGACAGCGGTAGGTTGTGAGGGGAGATGTCATGTTGGATGTATGGTGATTGGGTAGAGTAAGTTCTGGTTCAGTATACCCTTGGCCTTGGTCGTTTCGTCTCTAGACTGACTGGTAGATGACAGCTGTAATGAAGCACCGTCTAGACGAAACTTTCCAACGTATCTTTTCGTGGACCAAGACGCCTCATACTGATCGAAGCAGCCCTCTTGTAGTGCGTGGCGTGTATTCGTAGCATGAATAGGTGATAGGACCTACAACCCAGCCGTAGTGGTCCTCACTTTCGAATCGAACTGCGAGCTAAAATGATATGTATGAGAAGTGCTATTTTCCCTTCCACTAGTGCCAAGGTCTGCTTAGGGTATCAAGCACAGCT